>BQNB010000491.1:33653-170469 GCA_026074375.1 Tanacetum coccineum | reverse complement strand
ATATTTGACATATCCATACCTGCACACAATAAACTCAGATACAAGCACATTTTTGCCATTTTTGATCCGTTTTGGGTTTATTTGGGCCTTTTTAAGCATAAATAGATATGTGTATTCTACACTTATCAATGACCTAATTCGGTTACAAAATGATCACTACCATTAGGTTACAAAATGAAAATAAAACCTAGAGCCTTACTAGCCGAGAGTTACCCGTAATACTTAGTAGGCTATACAACATAGCTACAACATAACCAAATCTATGAACTACTACCGGCCTCCTTCGGTATCTCAGGACGTGCTGGCTCCCTAGCAGGTGTCTGCTGACTCTGTAGCACTGTCATCTGCGTCTGCAGTGTCCTCAGTACTGTCAATGCCTCTGTAAGCTATGTTTGTCTCCTACGGTCTGCTGCTCACAACTCCCCGATCTCGGTTAGTTGTGCTAATATAGTAGTCCATAGTGCTCTCACCTCAGAACGGGCGGTATCACTAGCATCCATCGACTATACCCAAGCCTCACGAGAAAGTCTAGCCTCACTCTCCATGAGTCTCTCAGTGCGAGTATGGGTGCGTCTATCTCTACGCAGCATGTTAAGCTGACCGCTCATCAATGACCTATCATCCTGTGCATCATCAAGTCTCCCATAAATCTCATCAGTGTCCTGCCTAACAGTCGTGACAAAAGCTGTCATCCTTTGACTCACTCCTGCCACATCAGTCGCTGCTGGTGTCCCCTGCATGTCCTCAACCATCTCATCCCAAGTATCTGTAATCCCATAACCTACCTCTCTCTCAGGGTCTCGCTTAATCTCATCATCCAAAGTGCCAATAAATCCATAGTTTGCTCTAAAGTCTCCAGTGGTTCTAGCAGTGGGAGCAGATGAACTCTTACCGACCTCAAATCTCAGACCTAGAGCAATACACAACCTCTTCCGAGGCGATAACGTATCCTTGGAAACACCTGCTCTATAGACAGCAGAGGGAAGAAGCAAAGGTGGTGATGGAGTAGGTAATGATATAGGTAAAAGTGGTAGTGTCCCTGATGGTGGTGTCTCTGATCGAGATGATAAGATATAGGTGGATGGTGCAACAACTCTCATCATAGCCACAAATGCCCTGGTATGTGGAAGTACAATAGGTGATGGATGTGGTAGTGGATGGGAAGTAGATGGTGACTCGGCTCTTAACCGAATCATAGCAGCTCTGTATCCCAAAGGATAAGTAGGACTAGCAGGTAGTGGTGGAGGTGATACAGGTAATGGTGATGATACTGGTAGTGGTGGAGATGGTATATGTGGTAGTGGTGATGAGTATGATGTAAGTGGTGATGCTGGCGGAGTAGATATGGCAAGAAATCTATCAACCTCTACCGCAGACGGGAATGGAATAGGTGTCTGATCCCGGATAGACATCCTGGCAGTGGTACGACATGCAGGTGGTGGGACAGAGTCGGCCAAAGCTAGGTGCTCATCCTCCTCCTCATCCTCGTCCTCGTCCTCCTCTTTGTCATTAGCATCATCTCCGGAGGGCTCCTCCTCCTCATCATCATCTCTGTCAGTGGGGTAATCAGCTAGATCCTCCTCAGGATCCTCATCATCCTCCTCCGGATCCTCCTTGGGATTGGACTCAGTAATATAACCTGGCGAATCAGCAGTGGGTGAGACAGCAACAGGCAGTGGCTGCTCCTCAGCTAGAAGCACATCATCCTTTGGTGGCATAAACTCTGGGTATACCGGCTTCGGTACATATGGTACATAGACAGGTGAAGGTGGGTACTCCAGACCGGGCACATAATTAGGAGATGGTGAGGCCTGAAGAGCGGCCTCCACATAAGGGTCCTCTAGCATCATGGGTAGTCCATCGACTCTCGGAGATCGTATGTCTGACAGATCCTCAAACGGACTAGATACCTCCGTGTAAGTAACCGTGGAATCCTCTGAATCCGACATGACAAAATCTGGAAATCAAAAGTAGCTTATATAAGTATTAATATAAGACTCTTATCGTAATATACATAGTATTTTATAACATGTATATTAATCATGAATGCATCTAGTCTAACCAACTAATGCAACACTAGTGTATGTATGTCCCGTGAAAATCCCTTTGTATAAATGCAATGTTTGTAAACGGTTATAGTCCAGCAAAAATATTTGACCTGGTTCTCTATAACCTTGGCTCTTGATACCAATCTGTAACACCCCCAAATTGGGTCGCAGCGGAATATGGGTTGAGAGTGTTACTTCATAGATCAATAGCACAAGATATATATAAGAACGACCATTTAAAAGTCGTTTAAAACCGATACATTGGATTTAACAAATTGTTTGATACAAAAGCCCGAAGCTTTGTTCATTGTTCAAAATACAAAGATTCTAGTCCATAACAAATGTTTCCCCAAAATGTAATGCAACCAAATCTTTAATGCATATGACTTCCAAAATAACGACCACCAATGTATCCCTTGTCTTGTACCTCATTGATCTCCTGAGAAAACATGCTTTAAAACGTCAACAATAATGTTGGTGAATTCATAGGTTTGTAAAATGTATAATGTAGGACCGCAAGATTTCCCCATGATAATGCAACAGATGCAAACATCATAAAATGTAATTACGTTTCCCTAAGCTCATGACACTAAAGCTCGACATGTATGAATTGCAATATAAATTGCCAACATTGCCCGTGATGATGTTCTAACCCGCAACATCCCAAATCCGACATGGTATACGTTCGTTGTCTGGCATACCGGCACAGTGAGCATGACTCACCCGAATGGGGATGTCAATCCCAAATAGATCTATTTATAACATTCGCGCTCACAACAAGTAATTGACAGTTCATGATAATGGGCTCAGAGGGTTATCGCTACTTAGGCAAACACGTAATCGTAATGTAAAATGTCCACTTGCGTCCAATTGTAAAACATGCATATGTTTCTCACCCCAAAACATGTAAATCATTATAAATGTAAAACGTGGGGCTATGAACTCACCTCGAGTGGATGAGTTAACAATGTAAATCAAATGCGTGAAAATGCGTCACAAATACGCCCGAATGCAACCTAATTAATTATAGGCCGTATGAGTACTAAGTACTTTGAATAACTAATACCGTATATGTGACATCCGTCAATTTTGAGGTCAGTAACCGAAAGCAAACGTATCATATTCGACTTTCTTAATTATTTATGGAGTCACTTTTATGTGGTTACATTTCTCTTAGCAATTAACGTTTGATTTTGATGCAACTCATATTTCTCGTCGCTATTTATTCGGAGCCTATAAATTCTATTTTCTTTTAATTTTATAGAATTCATTTTATTATTGTTAGTCGATTTAGTGAAAATCGTCGTTTTTAATATTCACGAGTCAAGCTTTGAATATTTATCCGTTTCATCGATCGAGAAATCAACAAATGTCACATTTAGCCATGAGAGCTCATTTAATTTATTTTAATTATTTTTCACTTTTTATTCGTGTCAGGCCGAACCGAATTCAAATTTTTTTTTTTTAAAATTAGCGAGTCAGGTTTAAAATTTTAGAGATTTAAATGATGTAGCATTTAACAAAAATTGGGCCGAAGCCCCTTCCCCTTTTCTTTTGATTTTCGGGAACCACAATCCCAAACACAACCATATTATATTTTTTTTACCAAGCCCAATCCCATAATAAATTATAAAAAGAAATTACCCAAGCCCATTCACCCCCCTTAAATTCTAACCGAAACCTCCTCTTTTTTTATAAAAACCGGATAAACCCACACTTCCCTTTTCTTTTTATACACACCGAATACACACATACACCTAGATTATAACGTTAAAAAAACACTGCCTCTCCTTCTTTTTCTCTTCTCTGTCGAGCAACACACACACAAAACCCTCTCCATAATCTTTAAAACTCAACCAAAATCACTCCTTATTACACCAAAATGCTCCCATAATTAATCTCAATCATCCCCCACAAAAAAATCTCTCATGCAAGTAATTTTTATGAATCACTAATTTTCTTCAAAAATTGTGATTTAGGGATCTAATGGAATTAAAGGGTTAATTAGTAGCAAGGGTTAATCAAGAAGATAATATACAAGATTTGGGTGATTAAAAGTTGAATTTTTTGGGTTTTTCCTTGCCTATTGTGGTTCCCCACCCCCCCCCCGCCCCCCGCTCCGAGCCCTCAAAAAACCCAAGGGTTTTTTGTTTTTGATCCTTCTTCTTATCTTGAATACTTTGTTGAGCAACTTATTACTTTCTTTTGACTTACATTTTTATAGTTATATAAAATTATATTGTTGCATGTGTTTGATTTATGATTGGGAATCCCATGGATTTTGTTGCATGTCGGGTTGTTGAGGTTATTGATAGTTGGGATGATTAGTAGAGGCGTTAGGCTAGTTTAGGCGTGTTGAGAACAATTGTGAAGCTTGAAATCGAAGTTTGAAGGTCAGAAAATTTGGCCTCTAATTCGGCAAAATTAATGTTTTCAAATCTGAGATTTTAGTCATTAGAATTTTAGAGGTCGTTTTAACGATCGTTTCGGTATAAATTAGTGCTTCTAACTCTTAAAAACGAAAAAGCTATGGCCGAATTTAGTTAGGAAATGGGTTCGGCAATTTTCATGAAAATGACAGTTTTCATATCCAAATTAGGGTCAACTTTCGGGATGTCAGAGTAGACGTTTCCTTTGGGTCGCTTATAACTTTGATGTTGTCTTGGAGTTAAGCTGTGTAATAGTCTTTCTCGAGCGACCCATAAGTAGTATTACTGTCCTGTCGTTACTATACATTGTATATACCATACGAGTACAATGCCTCATGACTCAGATTAATTGTACTATCGGCTGTATAACTCCAAAGTAGTGTCAATGACCATTCTAGAGATCACTGATTAGCACGAGCCCTCTCATATCTCGTCCGCAGTCTTTTAATACTGAAAGCGTGACGCTAGAAATGATAAATGTAAGTCCGCTCCTACCGACTCTCGCTAACTCACCTGACTAACAGTGTATAAAGAAGTCGTAGTGCTAGTTCAGCTAGGCCGTAAACTATGTTTCTGTCCTCTTTGTTGTGAATTAGAGTATGAGATACGTTAAATGTGTACTCTTAAGGGAATGTACCCTCGTTATGAATCTGCGTGTGAGCATCTGAACTATTTGATGAATTAAGTGTTCAGTCTCTGACTCTACTGTCGCGAGCGCAACTCTACCAATGTAGCTCTTAAACTCCGCCTCAGCGCGCCTAGCTAGAGAATGTCTCGCGCGAGTCAAGCAAAACATTTAGATAACTATTGCTGTATTGGACTCTAAACATCTGCAGCGAAGATGATAGGTAATTATCTAGTCAGGCTACCTCGGAGTGCCCGTGTATGATATAAGACCGTCGCGCTCCTACGGGTCTTGAGGCTGTAAGACCCGTGTGTAGAACAGACGATGCTCTACGCAGACCTCCCCCCTTGTCCTCCCAGTAAAATCACCTGCCGCGACATGAGTCTTCATTGCAACAATACGATGGCTTTATATATAACCATAGAACCTTAAAACAGAAGCCCGTCAGGTCAGACGCCCGCGTGTCCTACTATGGAGACTAATCCCTAAATTAAGCTTGACTTTCCCAACATACTGTTCGTCTACCGCCCCTAGGACCCTGCACTATATAAACAGAACGCTACACAGAATCAGATGAGCTTAGCACATCATAAGTGTAACATTCACTGTGATGTACTGACATGAATCGTGATCGTAACTCTGTGTGTGTTAGAGTTTAATGCGCGTCTGACGGAAGTTGCTGTATATTTGCGTCCCTGTCATCGTCTCGATTCTAGTATATACTATGTGCTAATTGACTCGATTCATCTGAACGACAATTGAGGCTTTTAGCGCTCATCTCCTAATGGTGTGTGAAGTTAGATCACACATCCATACTTGAATACTTTGAACTGCTAAAGATGCTCGTAATATCGTTTAGCTGTTGCACTTCCACGACGGATGGACGACTAAGCCAAACCCAACACCATACCATGATGTGATTGCTGATTCCGTGATGATATTATGACTGATATGTTCCTCGGTCCCCACGCGTCTTATGATAATTTGATAAGAACTATATTCTCTCAGTGCTCTATACTTGAAATATTCAGCAGACGTTCTAAATCAGTTGGATTTGTTGTTGATACATTGTAGCAAGATGGCTATGCCTGAAGCAAACTTGTGTTCCTTGAACTGTCGACTCGTTTGTGTATGGATGCGGTGATTATCGGAGGGGCTGAGTGTCTCGCGACATTCCGATCATACGATCCATAGCTATTATGACTGTTATCTCGCAATGCATGTGTGAGGGGAAAGTGAAGTTGATAACATTAGTGAGATAGCGCGTGACTCCCAAATGCATGATACAAGACAGACTCTTACATTATATAACGCTTCTACCTTATTACCCCACTTGTACCCTACTAAAGACTGCGGCTCAGACCCGCCGCCGAGTTCATCGTCACCGAACTCCCCATCCATAGTGTCCACCAGCCTCTACCCTTCAATGCGACCTCAGTGAGCTCATTACAATAGGAGATTACCGCACTCTCCCCCACATTTCCTACTACTCCCCACCTCGCTCCCCCCCCTCACAGCACATAAGGGGGTGCATAGTATAAGTGTTTAGTGCACACTATACAACTAGAACTTGATTGGTATTAGAGCGGTGTTAGGCAGAGAAAAGGGAGAAGAAGGAATAATTTAAGTAGTGCCCTCGCATAATCTCTATAGTCTACTATACATGATTTGTTTGGACTCCTCAACTTACTTGGAATTTAATTTTAGTCTATGGGACAATTGTATTTTTTGAATAACTTTCCATTGGTTGGCAAACTTTTATCGGACATCTACTCTTTATTTAAATCTACATTTTGAGTATAAAATCTTGTGAGCTCACCAACTATTTCGATAGTTGACCGTTTTATCATGCTTTTCAGGTGACATTCCCAAGGTGGAAACTTAGAGCCGTGTTTTTCAGTTATTGTCAAGACATCTACATAATTGCAAGAACCATGTCTTTTGAATATCCATGTTCGGATAGAAACAACTTATGATGTTTCATGTACTTTTAAACTTGTACTTTGTGATGTTGTAATTCGGATAACTTTCTTTTGTTTAAAATCATGTATGGTGTTTTATCTATCATCTTGTGTGATGTTTATTAATATGTTACTCCTCGCGGTTCCGCCTTGGTGGGGTGTGACTATATAATTCTATATAGCTACATCACCATCTATTTGTATTTGAGAAATAATATTTATAAAGTTAAAATGTTTATAAATATTTCCTTAGTAAAAATGTCGTAACTTTCTCGTTTTAAGTCCATTTCGTACGTTTCTTATGTCCACGCTTTCGTATTAAGAAGAGTTATCAAAATATTACATTTTCATATTTTAAGTCCTCTGGTGAACAGTACTTGTTACTGTTCATTCGCTTTTATAAATTTATTTTTATAAATTTAATTCGCGTAAACATCATAAAAGTCATATCTTATTCGTTTTAACTCCGATTTCAGTGATTCTTTCGAGCACGTCTTCGTAATTAAAAGTTTTATCTAACTAATGTATTTTCCAAAATGTATCTGAGATGAATAGTGATTTTTACTATTCATAGTTTATAAAATTATTTTTATAAAATTTATTTATCGTAAACATAAAAAATCCATAACTCCTTCGTTATTGATCAAAAAATTCTGATTCTTAATGTTTTGGAATCCTAAAAATATGTACTTTTTATGAAAAATAATTATATAATTTTATCAGAAATGGAAACTAATAAGTTTTTATAAAATTGTTTTTATAAAAGCTTTTATTTATCGTAAACTTGCAAATGGCGTATCTTCTTCGTTATAGCTCGGATTTTTGAGTTCTCTATATGCCTACGATCGTTGTAACTTGTAGTATTTTATAAAACATAAAATATATACTTTAATTTTGAATTTAAAATAGATTGTTTCGATCATTTTGTTAAACTGTGTTTAAAACTTGATTTTATAAGTTTATTGTTTAGTAAGTTTGTTACAAGTCCTCTACAACCATTTATATCACATGTCTCATATATATAAGTTCCTTAGTCCATAATTTGTCCAAGTGTGTGTGATAACCGTGATTTGAGCAAGTTAGTTTATACCCTTAGAAATGGCTAAGTGTCTATTTTGTATGTTTCTTGAGCGCTATGTGTTCTATATGTATGTTGAAGTGGTTTACATATGTGCATGATGTCATTTTAGAAGGTAAATGATTATCTTATTTTGTGTTCATATGAGTTTGGTGTTAAGTATTCCATTTGTTCACGTGTGGTGATAATGGAAATGAAAGACGTGTTGCATGCATTGCTACGTCAATTCTTGGGTTTTAAGAGTTAAGCGTTTATAAGAAGTATAAGTTATTGGAAAGGAAGCATGTGAGTGAAATATGGAAGTTTGCTGTAAACATTCCATAAATAGAAAGTGAAATGTGAAATGAAAAGTTATTTTTAGAAAGTCTAGTAGGTGGCGTTTATGTAAAAAGGTTTACTTAAATTAGCTTAGGTTTTTATAAAAACTTAAGGTAATGTAAGTAATAGGGTAATTAATAAATTAATTAACAAAAAATATATAAAATAATGAATAGGGGGGACGATCGGCATATAGAGTTTAAAAGGATTTAGGAGTGCTAAATTTGTAAAAGTGGAATTATAGGGGGATTAGGATACCATTTAGATTTATGAGAAGAAACCTAGTTCACAAATAACTCCTTCCTCTCCATCTTGGTCGAAATCACAGCCCCCATAGCTAAAGAAATATCGACCTCCATTGTTGATCCAAGGAAAACCTCAAGAATCGTTGTTTAGGTTCTAGCATTCAAGGTAAGCATGTTAATCCTATCTAATTTATATATTCATGTAACATTTAATGTGATGGATCTAGGGTTTATAGAAAATACAGAAAATAAAGGAGCATTAATGATATAATAATGATTAGGGTTAGTCTAGGGTTATGATCATGCATGTTTCATGTTAGGGTTTGCGTCAGATCTTGATTTAGGGTGAGCAGAATTTAAGGCTGTGTTCACGAGTGAATATCTCCATGATGGTAATAGTTTTTTGAGTGTTTCTGGACTCTAAACAGTTGCTCAGTGAATGTACTTTCCAAAAAGTCTAGCCTCAAACGTTTTTGAGGTCTGGAAGTAGGTCAAATGTTGGTTACACTAAAAGTTGTCAAATCCGTAAATATGAGTCAGATTTAGGTCATGTTTGGGAAGGTGAAACCCTAACTTAAATTTAGAATTAAGCTTTTCCAAAGCACAGAAGTTAAGTTCTACATGTCTATTAACGATATCCAAAAGATTAGCCCTTGAATAGTTGTCTAAGTATGACTATTAAGTCCAAACTTTTTAGTGTGCGTGCAGGTCCGAATTGGGACTGTTTAGAAGTTTGATTTTATTTGGGATAGTTACTCATGTGATGAGTACTTGGGAATCACAAGGTATTTAATAAATACATAAAGGAGCTTAGACGATTTTTGGTATAATTTATAAAGGTCAGCAAGTATGATTTTTAAGTTGGTTAAGACACGCTAAAATTCTGCATTTTTGGATAAATTGTAGTTAACTAGTATAATGTGTTAACAAGATGGTTAAGGTTGGGCATGGTGTCGGGGCGACCCATGATGGTTAATCAAACCCTTATACATCCATCATATAAGTGTTACATGGACTTGAGCTTTTAGCTTGGTCGCGTGTAACACATTTATGTTTGTATTGTGTAGCTTGTGTTGATATTGTTTGGAAGCTGCTTGTGCATCAGGTGAGTTTTATAGCCCCTTTTTTCTTATGATTTATTGGGGTAGAAATGATGAAAAGTGTTTGGAAATATTTTGATTACTATGATAATGTGTTGTCCAAGATTCATGGAGTATACGTGACTCTTGTATGTTGTGTGCTACATATTTTGTGATGTGATATTAAAAATTGCGAACTAAGTCAAGGGGGATTACCTGCGGGTATCCATGGCCTGTTTAGTGGATGGTACTGTGGCCTAGCGAGCAGGAAGGTTACTTTGGGAGTATCCATGGCCTGGGCTAAGGGGGTAACCATAGGGACCTTGGTATGATATGAGACGTCTTGTGTCGTTTATTGGGTATTTGTATAATTGATTGGATTTGCATGTTCGCCTGTATGATAGTTCATTTATTGTCCTACAATGTTTTCTTTATAATCACAGTAATTTACAGTTGGATTTGATTATCGTATCTTAAACCTATGACTCTCACCAACATTATGTTGACATTTTAAGCATCATTTTCAGGTAATCTTCTTGAGGATAAGGAAGTTAGGAGGGGTGGCTAGTGAGACCGTAGGCAGCTGGCGAAGTTTAGTTATCTAGATTTCGTTATTTGTTTTAGATGATGAATGTTATTTGTTTTGCTTTGTTAGGAAGTATGAATGTTTGCATGTCGTGACGTTGACACGAACTGCCTTCATTTCAATGTCAGACGCCTTTTGGATTTTGTTGATGTGTTTGGGTATTTTCATGACACTGTGTGTCTATACCTTGTATTTTATGCATGTTTTAGTTTCTCTATATAGACGCCAATGTGTTGCGATGATTCCCTTTCTTGTCGCACCTCGCGTTTTTGCCTTGGCAGGGTGTGACAAGTAGGTGATTGAGCCTAGACTATAACCTATGGGTCCTTCATGTAGATACATTTAGAGCTCAAGTGTTTATTTTTATATCTGCTATGCTTCCCTTCTATTATTTTTGCATAGCTTTTATATTTCATATTTTGCTAAGTTGTCATTTTAGTTATTTTGCCTACCCTTATCTGATATGATATGTATTACTTTCTTAGTATTTTAGCTATGTTTTTCCCACCCGTAAGAAGTCTTGGGGAACTGTTTTCCTAACCGAACTTAAGCGTTATAAGGAGCCTCATGTGAAACCGAAGGAGATAGGATAGTTGATCGTTTGTCGTTGCGCGTACAAGGGCTGGACCGCGGAGTCGGGTGATTCTTGCGGAGGAAAAGTCAAACCCAATCGAACCTAGCATAAGTTTATCCCGTCCTTTACCTCGTCATGTTGTTATTGATTATTTCTTTTGGATATTTTGTATTTTGGGAATTGTTGCGAGACTTTCGTTCCTTTATGTCGTTTTGATTTTATTTTGATATAAGTAAGTAGTTATTTGATGGAGCATCCTTTATGTGTTAAGTTGGAGTGGTTTAAGATGTGCAATGTGGTATATGTGCTTATATGTGAATTATGATTGAAATGGGTAGTCTTGGAAGTAAGTACACGTGTGAAAGGAGACACTTATAATTATGGTGGCCAACATAATTATAAAGGCATCACACACGTAGACTTGTGACCATGATTGCATTTATTTGTGTTTGGTTGTAAGGTGGTAGTGTAATATGTTTTTTTTATATGTGTATTCATGATAAGGATGGTGGTATGGGTAGAGAATTATTCTCTTACCATAATTGGAGGATATGTTAAGATGGGTTGTATAGATAGTAAGTTTCCCTTCTATCTAGTAATTGCGGATACCTAGTATTGCTATTATAGAGATTGCTCGTTTGCTCGGTTGTTTGTTCGGATTTCCTAAGTCTAAGCTTAGCATCCCTTCATCGTACTTTGTTTGTAAGGATACCCGATTCTTCCTATTCGACGTCTTGATGTATATTGGTTGTTCAGATCTGTTTTTCGGATATAGGCGCGTTTCGTTAGTTCTTTTGTTGCATTGATTACTCGTATAAGTATCAAACGTTTCTTTTAAGCACTAATTGTTCCTAACATATTAGTGTGGATCATTACTTCCTTGGTTGTATATCCCTTGGTTTTCGTAACCCGTTGGCGACGTGTTAGTATCGATGCTTTTAGGTTTGCTCTGTTGATCGTTATTTCGGATAAGACCTTACGTTTTCTTTTGGATCCGTAACGTCTTGCATAAGTTTTTCTTGTACGAGTTCGTTTGATTTTATTTTAAGTATATGGTTCCTGGTATTTTCTTTCATTTTCAAACAATAGAATTGTGTTAGAGTCTGTACGGTGTTTTACGATGCCTTTTGGTATTATGGTGTCCTTTGTTTGAGTAACATATTTTATAATTGATGTCTAATTATAAAAGCCCTTTTGAAGTATTATGTTATGAAAAACTGTGTTTAAAATGATCTTTGTAAATAGAATATGTTTAAATGGCTATGCAAATAGGATATGAAAATTGTTGAGTGGTTAAATAAATTTTATTTATTTAAAAAGCCAGGTTAAAAGTGATTCAAGTGGTAGGGATACGATACAATCCATTAGATAACCATCTCTAGATTATTGATGACACACCAAATGAATTTTATAAAGATTACTTTTAAGACAATTTTATTTATTATTTAAAATGATTTTCATACTTAAAATGATTTCTTCATTTTAAATTATTTTTATAAAAACATTATTTAATTTGGTCTTTCAAGTCAATAATTGGTATAAGAATTTCTATCTTTCAAATTGATTTTTTTATGTGTTCTTTTGTCGTGGTACAGTTGTTTATTTTATTATTCTGATTTCGCGTTTTCACTCGGTGCATATACATATCCTTTCTTTCAAAGGATTCTTATGTCATTTGATCCACGTCTATTTGCATATGTGGAATCTCCTATATGCATTCTAGCCTTTGACTCGATATTCGTATGTTATCTAATTCGATTGTTCGTGACCCTTGGAGTTTGTTGATACCGTTGAGTCGTGGAAGCTTTGATGTGATTGTGGGAATGGACTAATTGCCCAGGGGAGTTTGTGATAGTATGTCCATGAGACAGGTAGGTTAGAACCGATGGAAGGTGATGAGATACTTTGAGTTTATATTGGGGAACGTACTTTGAGATCCGCCAAAGCCCTAATGAACGCTAAGGTAGATGAACCTAGGATAAGTGATGTACCCATGGTGCGCGATTTTACTGATGTGTTTCTGGAAGATTTGTCGATGACACGGTGACAAGTTGAGTTCCGTATAGACTTAGTTCCTGGAACGACGCCGATCGCGAAGTCCTGCATAACGTATTGCACCCTCAGAAATTCCAGAATAGTCTAAACAACTTCAAGAGTTGGAAACAATAGTTTCATATGACCTGTCATTTTCTGTTGGGAAGAGCACCGGTGGTTATTTGTTAAGAAGAAGGAGGGTATCTTTTCGCATGTGTATTGATTAAAGGGAGTTGAACAAATATACTGTTACAAACTGTTATCCCCTCGCCTAGGATTGCTGACTTGTTTGCTCAGTTACGAGGACGCGTGTCCTTTCTTAAAGGTAGATATTCGGTCGAGGTTTTATCATCATCTACGAGTGCATAGATGCCATTTCAAGACTGCAATTCGAACGAGATACCAGACAGTTTGAGTCTACGTTATCCTCTTTGAGGGTTAACCAAAGCACCAACGTTTTTCATGGAACTTAATAAACCGGGTTAGCAAAACGTACTAGGTAATTTGCATCGTAATTCATTGATGACATTCTGGCCTACTCAAAGTCGAAAGAGGAACATGAAGTTCATTTGAAGTTAGTGTTGGAGTACGGGAGGAAGGAGAATTGAATGCTAAGTTTCTAAGTGTGAGGTTTTGGTTGGAAGAATGGCATTTCTCGGTCACAGTGGCTCAACCATAACGCATCACTAGACCCGAGGTAAGAGTGAGGCAGTGAGGAATTGGATGATTATTCTTAGAATTAGCAGGTTACTACCGATGTTCTTCGCGAATATTTTTTAGATAGTTGAACTCCCTTACTTCCCTAACTGAGAGGAATTGAAGTTTTTATAGTGGAGCGTAGAACAAGAAGAGGCTTTTCAGACTTTGAAGAATGATTTGTGTGATACTCCGATAAAGCGAATGTAGTGGGTGATGCGTTGAGTAGAAAGGAGAGAGTGAAATCAAGATGAGTAAGAGGAATGATACTGGCAGCCCAAAGTGAGGCGTTCAAGCAAGAGAACGTACTCGCAGAAAGACTACATGGTTTAGATCAACAGATGGAAAGGAAAGAAGAAGAGAGTTTGTATTTTATGGATCGTATTTAGGTTCCATTGGTAGGAAGTGAAATGGATGAGGCCCATGCATCAAGGTACTTGGTACATCCGGGAGCAGATAAGAAGTACTATAACCTTGGAGACATGTATTGGTGGCCATGAATAGAGAAGGATATAGCTATCTATGTTAGCAAATTTCGGACTTGTTTAAGAGGTGAAGGCTGCAATGCCAAAGACTTTTGGTTTGCTGCAACAGCCTGAGATACTTGAGTGAAAATGGGATATAATTACCATGGATTTTATCACTAAATTGCCAAGGTCAAGTAGTGGGAATGATATGATTTGGGGTGATGGTCGATAGACTGACCAAGTCACCTTATATTTCTAGCTATACGAGAAGATTACAAGAGGAGAAGTTGGCAAGGATTAATATTTATGAAATAGTAGCAAGGAATGGAGTTCCGGTGTCGATCATCTCAGATTGAGATGGGAGATTTACTTTGTGGTTTTGGCAGACGCTGCAGAAAGCATTAGGAACACGACTAGATAGTGTACGGCTTATCATCCTCAAATGGATGGACAAAGTGAGCGTGCGATTCGGACTTTGGAAGGTATGTTAAGGGCGTGTGTGATTGACTATGGTGGTAGATGGGGTGTCCACCTACCGTTAGCTGAGTTATCTTACAACAATAGCTATCATTCGAGCATTCAGTATGCTTTGTTTGAAGCCTTGTATGGGAGGAAATGTAGATCGCATGTTTTGTGGGCAGAGATTTGAGAAAGTAGTTTGATTGGACCTGAATTTGTGCAAGAAATGATAGATAAGGTGATATTGATAAAGGAAAATCTCAAAGCGGCGAGAGATCGTCAAAAGAGCTATGTTGATTGTGGGCGTAAGCCGTTAGAGTTTGAGGTGGGAGATCGTGTATTGTTAAAGGTGACGCCTTGGAAGGGCGTAGTTCGTTTTGGAAAGAAGGGTAAGTTAGCACCAAGATATGTAGGACCGTTTGAGATCCTTGAAAGGATTGGCCTTGTGGCTTATAGGTTGAGGTTACCTGAGGAGTTGAATAGCGTGCATGACACCTTTCATGTGTCAAATCTAAAGAAGTGTTTGGCGGATGCTAATTTGCATGTGCCGTTGAATGAAATCAAAATCGACAAGACTTTACGTTTTGTTGAGGAACCTATAGAAATTTATGGGATAGGAGGGTAAGAGTTTGAACCATAGTAGAATACCAACTTTGAAACGTTGGGGGAATTCAAAGCGTGGTCCCGAGTTTACTTGGGAACGCGAAGACTTCTGAAGTCTAAGTAACCTCAGATATTTGTTATCGTGCGGTTAGAACCAACTAGTAAAATGTCAGAATGAGATTTGCATCAGGAGGGGATACTGTGACAACGTGATTTGAGCGGTTAGTTTATACCTTTAGAAATGGCTAATGTGTCCATTTTGTATTTTCTTGCGTTGCTATGTGTTCTATATGTACTGTTGAAGTGGTTTACCTATGTGCATGCTGTCATTTGTTATGGTGGTAAATATTATCTTATTTTGTGTGCAATGAGTTTTTGGTGTTAAGTATTCCATTGTTCACGTGTGTGAGAATGGAAAATGAAAGACGTGTTGCATGTGTTGCTACGTTAATTCTTAGTTTTAAGAGTTAAGCGTTTATAAGAAGTGTAAGTTATTGGAAAGGAAGCATGTGAGTGAAATATGGAAGTTCGCAGTAGACTTTCCATAAATAGAAAGTGAGATGTGAAATGAAAAGTTATTTTTAGAAAGTCTAGTGGGTGGCGTTTATGTAAAAAGGTTTACTTAAATTAGCTTAGGTTTTTATAAAAACTTAAGGTAATGTAAGTAATAGGGTAATTAATAAATAAATAAATAAAAATATAAAATAACGAATAAGGGGGTGGGGCGATCGGCATATAGAGTTTAAAAGGATTTAGGAGTGCTAAATTTGTAAAAGTGGAATTATAAGGGATTAGGATCCCATTTAGATATATTAGAAGAAACCTAGTTCACAAATAACTCCTTCCCTCTCCATCTTGGTCGAAATCACAGCCCCATAGCCAAAGAAATATCGACCTCCATTGTTGATCCAAGGAAAACCTCAAGAATCGTTGGTTGGTTCTAGCATTCAAGGTAAGCATGTTAATCCTATCTAATTTATATATGCATGTAACATTTAATGTGATGGATCTAGGGTTTATAGAAAATACCAAAAATAAAGGAGCATTAATGATATAATAATAATTAGGGTTAGTCTAGGGTTATGATCATGCATGTTTCATGTTAGGGTTTGCGTCAGATCTTGATTTAGGGTGAGCAGAATTTATGGTTGTGTTCATGAGTGAATATCTCCATGATGGTAATAGGTTTTTGAGTATTTCTGGACTCTAAACAGTAGCTCATTAAATGTACTTTTCAAAAAGTCCGGCCTCGATCGATTTTGAGTTCTGGAAGTTAGTCAAATGGTCATTGCAAGAAAAGTTGTCAAAACAGTAAATACGGGTCAGATTTCGGTCAAAATTAGAGAGGTAAAACCCCTATTTAAAATTCAAATTAAGATTAGCCAAAACACAAAATTTAAGTTCTATACGTCTATTAACTTCCCTGAGAAAATTAACCTCTAATTAGTTGCTTAAGTATCGTAATGAGGGCCATACATTTTAGTGTGCAATCAGATCCGAATTGGGACAGTTTTGAAGTTTGATTTTATTTGGGATAGTTTCACATATAATGGATACTTCGGAATCACAAGGTATATAATATACACATAAATGAACATGGGTGACTTTTGGTATAAATTATGAAGGTCATTAAGTAAGGGTTTTGAGTACGAAAAGTGACACTAAAATTCTGCAATTCTGATTTAATTATAAGTAGCTAGTGTAAAGTGTTAATGAATGGTTAAGGTTGGGCATGGTGTCAGGTTGACCCATGATGGTTAATCAAACCCTTAGACATCCATCATATGAGTGTTACATGGACTTGAGCTTTTAGCTTGGTCGCGTGTAACACGTTTGTGTTTGTATTGTGTAACTTGTGTTGATATTGTTTGGAAGTTGCTAGTGCATCAGGTGAGTTTCATAGCCCCCATTTTCTTATGTTTTATTGGGTTGAAAATGATGCAAGTATTTTGGAAGTGTTTTTAAGTTTATGTGATTATGTAATTTTATTTAATGCATGGGCATTTAAGTGGTTATTATATGTTATGTGCTACATGTGGTGAAGTTTCTGTGTGTTCCAATTGGAGGGTAGCGATGCTACCCATTATATTTCTGTGTGTTCCAATTGGAGGGTAGTGCTTCTGCCCATTTTTGTGTGTTCCGATCGAAGGGTAACGGGGTTACCCATGACTGTATGATGTGGATCGTGGGCACGTTCCGTCCTAATTGTGGTTGTTTGGTATGATTGCATGTTAGCTTGTATAGTAGCTAGCTTAATTGTCCTGCCAAGTTTTATTAATCACAGTAATTTATTTTAAAGTTGGATGGTGTGTCGTAAACCTATGACTCTCACCAACCTTTGTGTTGACGTTTTAAGCATCATTTTTAGGTAACCATATTGAGGATGTTAAAGTTAGGTAGAGTGGCTAGTGAGACCGTAGGCTTGCATGCGGAGTCATTCACCTAGAGATTATATTTATGTCATTTGAATTGTTTGATACTTGGTTGTTATTTGATTGTTTAGACTTTTGGAGTATGTTTCCTTGTGGTATGACTTTGCTATTGTAATGCAAGACTCCTTTATCTTGTGTTAGATATTGTCATGACACATTGTGTCTCATTTGTTTATCTATTTCATTTAGTCCTCTCTATTGTTGACACCATTGTGTTGTGATGATATCCATGATGTTACACCTCGTGTTTCCGCCTAGGCGGGGTGTGACAGATTGGTATCACAGCCTTTGGTTATAGAGAAGTAGGTGGTTGAGCCTAGACTATAACCTAGGGGTCCTTCATGTAGATGCATTTAGGGCTTAAGTGTTTAATGCTATAACTGCTATGTTTCCCTGCTATATTGCATAGCCTATATCTTCCTATTTTGTTAAGTTTTCATTTAGTTATTTTGTCTACCATTATTTGATATGATATATATTACTTTCTTAGTATTTTAACTATGTTTTTCCCTCACCCGTAAGAAGTCTCGTTGGGGAACCGTTTTCCCAACTGGACTTAAGTGTTATAAGGATCCATAAGAGGAGCCTCTTGTGGAACTGAAGGAGATAGGATAGTTGATCGTTTGTCGGATGCACGTAGTAGAGCTGGACCCGCGGAGTCGAGTGATTCTTGCGGAGGCAAAGTCAAACCCAAGCGAGGCCCAACATAAGTTTATCCCGTCCTTTACCTCGTCATGTTGTTATTGATTATTTCTTTTGGATATTTCGTATTTTGGGAATTGTTGCGAGACTTTCGTTCCTTTATGTCGTTTTGATTTTATTTTGATATAAGTAAGTAGTTATTTGATGGAGCATCCTTTATGTGTTAAGTTGGAGTGGTTTAAGATGTGCAATGTGGTATATGTGCTTATATGTGAATTATGATTGAAATGGGTAGTCCTGGAAGTAAGTACACGTGTGAAAGGAGGCACTTATAATTATGGTGGCCAACATAATTATAAAGGCATCACACACGTAGACTTGTGACCATGATTGCATTTATTTGTGTTTGGTTGTAAGGTGGTAGTGTAATATGTTTTTTTAATATGTGTATTCATGAGAAGGATGGTGGTATGGGTAGAGAATTATTCTATTACCATAATTGGAGGATATGTTAAGATTGGTTGTATAGATAGTAAGTTTCCCTTCTATCTAATAATTGCGGATACCTAGTATTACTATTATAGAGATTGCTCGTTTGCTCGGTTAGTTGTCCGGATTTCCTAAGTCTAAGCTTAGCATCCCTACATCATACTTTGTTTGTAAGGAGACCCGATTCTTCCTATTCGACGTCTTGATGTATATTGGTTGTTCAGATCTGCTCTTTCGGATATAGGCCGCGGCATTTTGATAGTTCTTTCGTTGTATGATTACTCGTATGAGTATCGAACGTTTCTTTTAAGCACTAATTGTTCCTAACATATTAGTGTGGATCATTACTTCCTTAGTTGTATATCCCTTGGTTTTCGTAACCCGTTGGCGACGTGTTAGTATCGATGCTTTTAGGTTTGCTCTGTTGATCGTTATTTTGGATAAGACCTTACGTTTTCTTTTGGATCTGTAACGTCTTGCATAAGTTTTTCTTGTACGAGATCGTTTGATTTTATTTTGAGTATATGGTTCCTGGTATTTTCTTTTGTTTTCAAACAATAGAATTGTGTTAGAGTCTGTACGGTGTTTTACGATCCCTTTTGGTATTATGGCGTCCTTTGTTTGAGTAACAGCATTCTAGCCTTTGACTCGATATTCGTTTGTTATCCTATTCGATTATTCGTGACCCTTGGAGTTCGTTGATACCGTTGAGTCGTAGAAGGTTTGATGTAATTGTGGGAATGGACTATTTGTCCAAGAGGAAGTTAGTGATAGTATGTCATGAGAAGGTGGTTAGGATACCGATGGAAGGTGATGAGATACTTCGAGTTTATGGAGAACGTACTTTGGGAGCCGCCAAAGCCCTAATGAACACTAAGGTAGATGAACCTAGGATAAGTGATGTACCCCTGGTGCGTGATTTTACTGATGTGTTTCCGGAAGATTTGTCGATGACCACCACGAAGACAAGTTGAGTTCCGCATAGATTTGGTTCATGGAGCGACGCCGGTCGCGAAGTCTCCATATCGTCTAGCACCCTCGGAAATGCAAGAATTGTTTGAACAACTTCAAGAGCTGGAAGACAAGGGTTTCATATGACCTAGTCATTTTCTATGGGGAGTACCGGTGTTATTCGTAAATAAGAAAGATGGATCTTTTCATATGTGTATCGACTATAGGGAGTTAAACCAATAAACTGTTAAAAACCGTTATCCACTCCCTAGGATTGAGGACTTGTTTGATCAGTTACGAGGAGTGTGTCCTTTCTTAAAGATAGATTTTCGGTCAGGTTATCATCAGCTACGAGTGCATGATGATGCCATTCCAAAGACCGCATTTCGAACGAGATACGAACATTTTGAGTCTACGGTTATGACTTTGGGTTAACCAATGCACCAGCAGTTTTCATAGACTTAATGAACCGGGTTTGCAAACCGTACTTAGGTAAGTTTGTCATCGTATTCATTGATGACATTTTGGCCTACTCAAAGCCGAAGGAGGAACATGAAGTTCATTTGATGTTAGTGTTGGAGTCACGGAGGAAGGAGAAGTTGTATGCTAAGTTTTATAAGTGTGAGTTTTGGTTAGAAGAAGTGCATTTTCTCGGTCACGTGGTCAACCATAACGTAATCACGTAGACCCGAGTAAGAGTGAGGCAGTGAGGAATTAGATGATTATTCTTAGGATTGGCAGGTTACTACCGTCGTTTCATCGCGAATTTCTCTAAGATTGCTAAACCTCTTTCCTCGTTGATTCGGAAGAACCAAAAGTATGTGTGGGGTGTGGAACAAGAAGAGGCTTTCCAGACTTTGAAAAATAATTTGTTTGGTGAGCCGATATTGTCACTTCCTGATGGATTTGAAGATTTTGTAGTTTACTGTGATGCTTCGAATCAGGGATTAGGTTGTGTGCTTATGCAAAGAAATAACGTAATTGCTTATGCATCAAGGCAGTTAAAAATCCACGAGAAGAATTATACAAAACACGATCTAGAGTTGGGAGCGGTGGTGTTTTCTCTAAAAACTTGGAGACATTATTTGTATGGTATGAAAAGTGTCATTTATACGGATCATAAAAGTATTGAACATATATTTGATCAGAAGGAGTTGAATATACGTCAAAGGAGGTGGATCAAATTATTTTATGATTATGAATATGAAATTCCCTATAATCCGGGTAAAGCGAATGTGGTGGCTGATGCATTGAGTAGGAAGGAACGGGTGAAACCTAAACGTGTACGGGCAATGGCTATGACTATTCAATCTGGACTAAAAGGAATGATACTGGCAGCTCAGGGTGAGGCGTTCAATCAGGAGAACGTACTTGCTGAAAGGTTACATGATTTAGATCAGCAGATGGAATGGAAAGGAGATGGAAGTTTGTACTTTATGGATCGAATATGGGTTCCGTTAGTAGGAGGTGTAAGAACAATAATTATGGAAGAGGCTCATAAGTCCAGGTATTCCGTACATCCTGGAGCGGATAAGATGTAATATGACCTTCGAGATATGCACTGGTGGATGGGAATGGAGAGGGATATTGCTATCTATGTTAGCGAATGTTTAACATGTACAAAGGTGAAGGCTGAGCATCAAAGGCCTTCGGGCTTATTACAACAACCAGAGATACCTAAATGGAAGTGGGAAAACATCACCATGGACTTCATCACAAAGTTACCTAGAACAAGAAGTGGGCACGATGCGATATGGGTTGTGGTTGATAGATTGACCAAATCAACACATTTTCTGGTAATACGTAAAGATTATAGTACAGAGAAATTGGCGAGGTTGTACACCGATAAAATTGTCGCGCATCATGAAGTGCCTGGGTAGATTATTTTGGATCGTGATGCACAGTTTACATCACGTCTCTGGCAAACGTTTCAGAAAGCCTTAGGAGCGTGATTGGATATGAGCACGACTTATCACCCTTAAACAGATAGACAGAGTGAGCGTACAATTCAGACGTTGGAGGATATGTTAAGGTCGTGTGTGATAGACTTTGGTGGCAGTTGGGATGTCCACCTACCGTTAGCTGAGTTCTCTTATAACAACAGTTATCACACTAGCATTCGGTGTGCTCCGTTCGAAGCACTATATGGAATAAAATGTTGGTCACCCGTGTTATGTTCTAAAATTAGGGAAGGTAGTTTGATTGGACCTGAATTGGTGCAGGAAATGACTGATAAAGTAGTGGTTATAAAGGAGAAGCTCCAAGCGGCAAGGGATTGTCAGAAGAGTTAGGCGGACAATGGACGTAAGATGAAAAAGTACGAGGTTGGAGAGAATGTGTTGTTAAAAGTGTCACCGTGGAAAGCTGTGATGCATTTTAGGAAAAAAGGTAAGTTAGCACCGAGATATGTTGGACCATTCGAGATCCTTGAGAGGATCGGCCCTGTAGCTTATCAGTTAAGATTTCCTGAGGAATTGATTGATGTACATGACACATTCCATATGTCAAATTTGAAGAAGTGTTTGGGAAATGCTAATTTACATGTGCCGTTGAATGAAATCAAAATCGACAAGACTTTACGTTTTGTTGAGGAACCTGTAGAAATTATTGATCGTGAGGTTAAGAGTTTGAAACGTAGTAGAATACCACTTGTGAAAGTTCGTTGGAATTCAAAGCGTGGTCCCGAGTTTACTTGGGAACGCGAAGACTATATGAAGTCTAAGTATCCTCAGTTATTTGTTGATCGTGTGGTTGAACCAACTAGTTAAATCTCGGGATGAGATTTCCATAAGGAGGGGATACTGTGACAACCGTGATTTGAGCAGGTTAGTTTATACCTTTAGAAATGGCTAAGTGTCCATTTTGTATGTTTCTTGCGTGCTATGTGTTCTATATGTATGTTGAAGTGGTTTACATATGTGCATGATGTCATTTTAGAGGTAAATGATTATCTTATTTTGTGTGCATATGAGTTTGGTGTTAAGTATTCCATTTGTTCACGTGTGGTGATAATGGAAATGAAAGACGTGTTGCATGCATTGCTACGTCAATTCTTGGTTTTAAGAGTTAAGCGTTTATAAGAAGTGTAAGTTATTGGAAAGGAAGCATGTGAGTGAAATATGGAAGTTTGCAGTAGACTTTCCATAAATAGAAAGTGAGATGTGAAATGAAAAGTTATTTTTAGAAAGTCTAGTAGGTGGCGTTTATGTAAAAAGGTTTACTCAAATTAGCTTAGGTTTTTATAAAAACTTAAGGTAATGTAAGTAATAGGGTAATTAATAAATAAATAAATAAAATATAAAATAATGAATAGGGGGGACGATCGGCATATAGAGTTTAAAAGGATTTAGGAGTGCTAAATTTGTAAAAGTGGAATTATAGGGGGATTAGGATACCATTTAGATATATTAGAAGAAACCTAGTTCACAAATAACTCCTTCCCTCTCCATCTTGGTCGAAATCACAGCCCCCATAGCCAAAGAAATATCGACCTCCATTGTTGATCCAAGGAAAACCTCAAGAATCGTTGTTTAGGTTCTAGCATTCAAGGTAAGCATGTTAATCCTATCTAATTTATATATTCATGTAACATTTAATGTGATGGATCTAGGGTTTATAGAAAATACAGAAAATAAAGGAACATTAATGATATAATAATGATTAGGGTTAGTCTAGGGTTATGATCATGCATGTTTCATGTTAGGGTTTGCGTCAGATCTTGATTTAGGGTGAGCAGAATTTAAGGCTGTGTTCACAAGTGAATATCTCCATGATAGTAATAGGTTTTTGAGTGTTTCTGGACTCTCAACAGTAGCTCATTGAATGTACTTTCCAAAAAGTCTAGCCTCAAACGTTTTTGAGGTCTGTAAGTAGGTCAAATGTTGGTTACACTAAAAGTTTTCAAATCAGTAAATACGGGTCAGATTTAGGTCATGTTTGGGAAGGTGAAACCCTAACTTAAAATTCGAATTAAGCTTTGCCAAAGCACAAAAGTTAAGTTCTACATGTCTATTAACAATATCCAGAAGATTAGCCCTTGAATAGTTGTCTAAGTATGACTATTAAGTCCAAACTTTTTAGTGCGCGTGCAGGTCCGAATTGGGACTGTTTAGAAGTTTGATTTTATTTGGGATAGTTACTCATGTAATGAGTACTTGGGAATCACAAGGTATTTAATAAACACATAAAGGAGCTTAGATGATTTTTGGTATAATTTATAAAGGTCAGCAAGTATGGTTTTTAAGTTGGTTAAGACACGCTAAAATTCTGCATTTTTGGATAAATTGTAGTTAACTAGTATAATGTGTTAACAAGATGGTTAAGGTTGGGCATGGTGTCGGGGCGACCCATGATGGTTAATCAAACCCTTAGACATCCATCATATGAGTGTTACATGGACTTGAGCTTTTAGCTTGGTCGCGTGTAACACGTTTGTGTTTGTATTGTGTAGCTTGTGTTGATATTGTTTGGAAGCTGCTTGTGCATCAGGTGAGTTTCATAGCCCCTCTTTTCTTATGATTTTTTAGGGTGAAAATGATGCAAAGTGTTTGGAAATGTTTTGATTACTGTGATAATGTGTTGTCAAAGATGTATAGACTATACGTGACTATTGTATGTTGTGTGCTACATGTTTTGTGATGTGATACTGAGAATTGCGAACTAAGTCATAGGATCACCTATGGGTATCCATGGCCTGTTTAGTGGATAGTATGGTGGCCTAGCGAGCAAGAAGGATACTTTAGGAGTATCCATGGCCTGGGCTAAGGGGGTGACCACAGGGACCTTGGTATGATATGAGACATCTTGTGGTCGTTTGCTGGGTATTTGTGTGATTGATTGGATTTGCATGTTAGCCTGTATGATAGTTCATTTATTGTCCTGTAATGTTTTCTTTATTATCACAGTAATTTACAGTTGGATTTGATTATCGTGTCTTAAACCTATGACGTGTGATGTTTTAAGAATCTTTTTCAGGTACCATCTTGAGGATGTTGAGTTAGGAGAGTGGTAGTGAGACCGTTAGTTTGCATGCGGAGTCATTCTCCTAGAGATTTTATTTATGCATTTGAATTGTTTGATACTTGGTTGTTTTGCTGATCTTATTTAGACTTTTGGATTATGTTTCCTTGTGGTATGACTTTGCTATCGTAATGCAAGAGTCCTTTTCTTGTGTTAGATATTGTCATGACACATTGTGTCTCATTAGTTTATCTATTTCATTTAGTTCTCTCTATTTTCGACACTATTGTGTTGTGATGATATCTATGATGTTACGCCTCGTGTTTTCGCCTAGGCGGGGTGTGACAATAAGGAACACGGCAAAGACCTTATCGACTTTATCCTCAATGGCCAATTTCAATACAGAAACTGGTTTAGTGGATGGCATCATAACGCCTAGAAACTTATGCGAACTCACTGACAAAGAGAAGATCATGAATAATGTTACTATTCGAGTACCTTAATATTGTTTCTTCAAGGTTTACCACCGGATGTGTACAATCTTGTCAACCATCACACTGTTGCTAAAGAAATTTAGGATAGAGTCAAGCTACTTATGGAAGGCATATAATTGTCATTGTAAGAACGTGAGTGTAAGTTGAGTTTGACATGTTCACTTTTGAGAAGGGTGAAACAATTCACGCGTATTACTTGAGATTTACACAGCTGATCAGCGACATGAACACGATAGGGATGTCTATGTAGAAACTCTAAGTGAATACAAAGTTTGTGAATAACCTTCAACCTGAATGGAGCAAGTTTGTGACTGATGTCAAGTTAGCAAGAGATAATGCATGAATCTTTTATTTTTTATTTTATTTAACACTTTGATCAGGCTTGTATGCGTTATTCTCAGTAACATGAGGTTCATGGAAATTAAGTCAAGATGATGCGTGAAAGATTTCCAGATCCTCTTGCCCTAGTTGCTAATTATCACCGCATACCTTCAAGCTACAACAACCATCATTCTTAGTATAATCCATCACAATATCAATAACAGCTCTCACCAATTGCTCAACAATTTATACGCCTCATCAACAATCACAATCTTATGAAGCATTCGCTCATCAGAAAGCATATCATTTACTAGAAATTCATCAAACACCTGTGATTTCTCAACAACCAAGCACCAGCAGTTTAACACCAACCACAAGATGTGTTTCCTTAGCTAAATTCAGGGTTTACAGTACCATCATTTCTACCTGGTGATGATCCAATTGCTAGCTTTAACAAAGCAATGGCATTCATTAGCACCTCAATATCCTCATGTTATCATACAACCAACGACCAACTTAGGAAATCTTCCAATCTAAGAAACCAAGCCCCCATTCAGGATGGCAGGGTTACTATGAAAACACCGTGAGGGAGACCGAGTCAGAGTTTTGCGGGTAATAGATCACAATGTAATTGCGATAGCATAGGGGAGTGCTATCAGAATTATAGGTACTATGCAGGCTAATCAAAGAAGGGTTATTCGTTGCTATAACTGTCGGGTGAGGGTCATATGGCTAGACAGTGCACTCAACCAAAAAGGCCAAAGAATGGTGACTGGTTTAAGGAGAAGATACTGCTAGCTTAGGCATAGGAATCAGGGGTTGCTTTAGATGAGGAGAAGCTTGCCTTCTTTAGCAGGTCAAGAGTTATCAAGGCAAGATACTCAACAACAGTACCTGGCTGCTTCAGACTGATGATTTGTTGCTTTTGACTCAGCTTGTAAGAAGCACCGTCTGCAAGGGCAAGTGCTTTGACTATTATCTCTAGTTATGATCAGTTGTGTAATCTAGAGTTACAATTTCAGACAACTTTTCAGATAATACTACTGCTTGAATCTTTCGTGTTCAAGAAATGTATTATTCTGAACAACCCGCTTTCGATCACACTTTAGATATTGAAATTAAAAGTGATAGCAATATCATTTCATATGATCAATATATGAAAAAGAACGAAAGTAAAGTTGTTCAGGATACAACTTCTCATAAACAACAAAATGCCATGATAATGTCTGTCATTGATAAGATGTCTAATCAAGTTACCAAATGTAATGATGTGAATCTTGAAAATAAGAATGTGAATGAATCTTTAACTGTTGAGCTAGAAAGATATAAAGAACAAATCAAAATGTTTGAAGAATGACAAAAAGTTGATTTAATTCACCGTGAAAAATACATTGATTCACAAATATGAGCGATGATCGTTAACAAAAATGCAAAGTTTACAGCTTTTGAAAATGAGATTCATACCATAAAGTTGCATCTTTATAAAAACATAGAAGATAATAAAACTTTGACAACAACAATGGATGTTTTGAAAAAAGAAACTAAAGAAAAAGAAGATAAATACCTCGAAGAAATTGTTGATTTAGAAAAGAAAATGCACTAGCCGTTCTCATTACCGGAGCGTCTCAAAGCAGACAACACGGTAAGAGTGAACCGGTAAGTTACTATCTTCCCGATTAAGTCGTCAATTCGTGTTCAACTTTCCTATGTCCAGATACCCTTGTGAGGCTTCCCATGGACATAAGATTGAAAATTAATTTAGGAAAATCAGTCGGTGTGTTAAGATGCAAATGGTTTTTATAACACACCAACAGTTTTATCTTTTTTTAAAATTTATCTGTCAATTCATAAGCTGGACCGAATCGATATCCAGTATCACAAGTTCGATCCTTATAGGATCTCATAAGTCACCTACCGCAGAGCTTGTTTGATGTTGGCTCTGGAAGGATTTCCATCGTCATTGTAAGTACTTTAGTATCACTCTGATGTTCTGGCAATATCATAAGGAAATGCGTAGGACTCTTGATATATTTCTTGTTTTCACATTGTGTGAATTAGCAAGAATATTTTGGATAAGTGTCCTAATGAGATTTATGGATGATCTCGTTTATGGCTCTAGACTCGATAGTGCACATTGGTTTTAGTAATCGGAGGCTATAGCAGACTGCCACCTTTTCAATACCAATTAGCTCGGAGTGAGAAAGTCGATAGAAATGTGTTTAATCTCTGTGAGAAATGAAACAAGAGTCTTTTGAGATATCTTGAGTGTCTGGGAAGGGTTGTGTATTGCGTCACTAGGTCCATGATGAGTGTCTTTAATACCAGACAACAGTATTGACCTGATTTCTACCTAGGAGTAAGGAGGGCTTCTTTCTTTTCACCCTTTATATTAACGTTTCTTTTTAATTCTTCAACCCCTTTAGTGCTTATCGAGACTTCATAAGTAGTACCTTGTTGGGTTTGTTCTAGTACTAGCTCCATCTCAGTCGGCACTTTTCCATTATTCTCACTTTTACTCCTTTTTTATATCATACATATGGACTTCTACACTAACTAGCGGATTGTCCCTGGGTAGATCCCTCCAGTTCTGGCTGGATCGTGGGAACGAATACCTATACCTAACCACCATATACTCCAAATAATTAAATACATGGTCAGTCTTTTGGTATCATTCACAGCCTTAAAACCATTTGTAATGCTCCCCCTCAACATGTGCATCGATATTCAAAAACGTTTAGCACATGAAGGGAGAAGCTTGCACTTGAGTCTTGAAAGTAAATCTTTTTCATATATTAAAATCATATTTCTCCCCTTATCAAAAATGCCAAATCTCTTGATATTTTAGATATCAATTTCTTCAAATATTCATAGATTCAGTAAAAAAAGTCCAATTATTAACAAGCCGATCATAGGAACATTTTTTATGCCCCCTCCCCCCCTAAATTTTTGAGGGTATAATAGGGATTTGAGTACGTTAATTTGAATTTTTTTGAATTTACTAAGAAATTCTTGAAAATTCGCACTCAAATACTATATATATGCCTAATTCTAGTCTTACACTACGTATATACATATTCACAAATTAATAATATACGAGAAATTGACCTGAAATGAGATAGGACAAAATATGACAAAATCATATTGTTCATTCTAGCAGTATGAGGTCATTCCCGTATTCTCTTCCACCAATGAACTTCTCTAAATTCTGCATCAACCTCCTCTCATAAAGTTGCTTGTCGATATCCTAAACCATAACCTGAGCCCTTCGTTTGTTAATCACTCCATTTCCTCTTTGGCTCGATATTCCATTTATTACCCTTAAGCACTATCTATAAAGAGCATGTCCGAACATCATTGAGCGTTCCATCACTAATTATGGAGTTCATCAGACACATCAAATCTGTTTTGTTGCTTCTGGTCCTTGTATATCACTCCTTTAGGGTCTGAATATGCTGTGTATGTGCTTCTGTTCCTGATATTTGACCTGAATATGTCTGGCTTGGTAAGGTTGAGCTTCTTTTGGTAACTTTTGACAACCGTATGAAGATCTTCACCCTGACTCTTGAATGACAATCCGTCTAGTGACGATACTTTCTGCACATTTAAGTACTTTCCGTTTGTCTATGTAGAGATTGTGTCAGTTTTTGTTGAATAAGTAGAAGTAAAATGTCTTCTATGTCTTGTAGGCGAGGTAAATCTCCTTTCCTAAACTTGTACAACTGCTGATCCTCTCAACAAACTTCAAGCATTTCCAGGTGGCCATAGTCATACTTCTTCATAATCGTAAGTCTGGTAACCGTAATGATTCGTTTTCTGGAGTAGACATCTTTAGACGAAGTCATATTGCTTACATACCCGTAGAATCATTGACGTTTGGGACCTCAGTATGAAGTGCCCAAGTAAGCATGCTTATCATATGTCACTTTCACGGGACTCCACAAGTTACGAACCAAGTCTTCGATCTATTTGATCTCATAAGTAGCAGCCTCTGTCTTCATAACAAAAGTTGAGTACCATCTACTTAAATCTCCTCCTTTTAGATATTTCAGGTCGTTGTTGATAAAGAAATCCTGAGGGATAACTTGATGGCCTCGATGATATGGAATCAACGGAAGAGGCTTACTGAGATCGAACGGATACAGTTTAACTTCTGGGTTATGCTGGTCAAGTCGTTCAGTGGTAGACTTGGAACATTCTTCAAGATGATACTCTAATTCTGTAAGACTTTTGCAGGTACCTTTGAGTAGCTCGAATGCTGGTCCAGCCAGAATTTCTTAAGTCAGATCTTTAAGGGTTGAGCCAATTCAGGACAAATGCAAAGAAGTCGAACAAGGTATCCATGAGCTCATTGAATGAAGTACGAGGTTCTTTAGCACTGACAACTTAACTAATCCAGGTTTTAGGAGGTCGGAAGTCAACATGTTGTCTCTTATTCCAATATGAATCAGGAGTTGGAAGTCATTCGGGTTTCTTGAACCAGCCAGCCTTAGAAACCTTCTTATAAGCGAGTTGTTCATCATTGTTACCCGTGTTGAACTTTTGATCCTGTTGCACTCCCGAGTCATTAACTTTATGACTTAGCTCCTCTGCATGGGCAGACTTTCCAGAAGGCTTATGTTGAGAGTGGGAGGCGTGTTTAGAAGGTGCTTGAAGACTTCTTTTCCTTTGACCTTGAATCTCTGGATGACTCAGCTTCCTTGCTTGACTCCCTTCTTTTCGTCTCTCGGTCTGATCCAGCGGAGGGGTCTTGATCTTTGTCTCTGCCGTCTCGACTCCTCTTCAACGTAAAGACTTCACCATATGTATTAAATAGATCTTTGTCAGTTTGATAATATTTGACTAGAGCATCATAAAGTTCCCTTTTATAGTCAGCTTTATCATATGATTTGTTCTTCTCCATCTTTTCTATAAGTATCTTTGTAAGCTCAAACTCGGAGAGTGATGCGGCCACCTCATAAGTTGACTTTGGTTGAGAGGAAGAACTTGCTAAGACCGTAGCTTCTAATGATTATGTGACATTTTTCTCTATCACATGAATTGCAAATTCTGAGACTGCTTAAGAGAGAATCCGAGGAAGTTGAGTGTTGACTTCTTCTTTAAGAATAGTTCTCATTGATGTGTCAACGAGTTTTATGTAATCCCTCTTCTCAGCTTGAGCTTCTTCTATACAGTCCAAATCATGTGCCAGAATGGCCTTTTGGATAGCTTCTCCAAGTTTGTTGTCAATGTAACAATCTACTATAGCAGGAATATAGAGGAGAGAGCTTGAGCATACTGGTCAAACTTGCTTTATCTCTGACAGATCTTTTTCCAAGTTGGTGACTCTGTCGTTGAACTTGAATACAGATGGAATCTTGAAGTGAGGAAATGGGTTTTTGGTTTTTGTTAGCTTCAGAACGTTGTTGGTTTCGGGAGTTGGCGTTTGCTTGTTGTAGAGAGGGATTTTAAATAAAGGATGGTGGATGGAATTGGAATAGATGTTTGGATTTTAAGAACTGGAATTTTTGGAATGGTGTAAAGAGATGATGTCTGACTCCTTGGTTCTTCATGACGGACTGTGGTGTCCATCAAAGAAGCAATCTCATTGTCAGCTAGAGAAGGATTCTAAAGATTTAGGAGCTTGCTTGTAAAGTTAGAGGAGACAAAAGAACTTTGTACTGGTTCATCAGTCTTCCGTGTGTCAAGGACTGCGTAAGTGTCACATGAGCGTCTTCCTCTACTTGCTCAAACCCTGACTCTTGAGAAATATTTTGTTGGTCTGCGCCACCTTGATCAGCATCGGTCATGTCATCATCTCTATTTCCCAAATTCATATTTACATCATTATACAGCTCCTTAGTGACCTCATCATATTCTTCGTCATCCATCCTTTTTTCATTGTTAATCTTTTCTTCTTCTTTATAGTATTAAGTGCTAGACTGATTGAGAACAGGAATTTTAATTCTGTCTGACTCAGTTTCTATCACTTGTCTGCTCTCTTTATATCGTCGCTTCTGTCTATCATCTTCTTGCTTATCATCATCATTAGCGTCATCATCATCATCACCATCGCCATCATTACCATCATCATCATTACCATCATCATCATTACCATCACTATCTTTATTATCATCAGTAGCATCATTACCCTCGTCATCTTTAGTGCCATCATCATCATCATCATATTCTTCTCCACTATCATCCCAAGACTCTTTCTCATTTTCAGAATCATATTTGGGTACATCGGGAACCCCTTGTTTAGTACTAGTTCCTTCATCTGTACCTAAAGTCTTGCGATGTTGCTCATCAGGAACCCCTAATTCAAAATCAGTTCCATCACCTGAGCCACTTGCTTGTGAGATATGAAAGTCTTTCTTGCTTTGTTTTGTAGCCTCCTTGAGTTGAGCAGCTTCAGAAAGAGCTACTTCCGAGACTACATTAAAACCCTTGCCTTTGTCAGCCTTAACTGGTGCTTTCTTCTTAGACGGTTTAGGTTTGGTAGCGGTAACTTTCTTAGCTTTAGTAGACTTCTTCTTGGAATGAGATTACTTAGATGAGATGGCTGAATCTGATTTCTTTTTACTTTTCCTTGACTTTGGAGGTTCAGCTCTTGAAGCAATTGCATAATAAGTCTTGTAAGCAACAAAGTTAAGCAGGGCTTGATTTGTCATTGCTTTAGGAATGATTGCACCATATACTTGAGTGTCTGCATGTCTGGAGACGAATCTTATGGTACCCAGTAAGCTATCATCACGAGTAGTATACATGAACGTTCTATTTCTCATTAAGATGGACTTATCTTTTTTGATGAAGTGATGAATGATAATATTCATGAATCTAGTTAGAATCATCTTGTCTTGTTTTTGAATCTAGGTTATCAATCTGGTAAGCCAAGTCCTCCCAGATTAGAGCAACAAAGTCCAGATTCTTCTTGTAGTACATTCCCCATAGGATTTGAAGTCTTGAAAGTCGAATCTTATCAAGACCAGATACCTTTCCACAGAGACATTTGTTGATGATTGATGCAAAGGTTCTCCATGGTTGGTGTAGATGATCTAAATACATCAGTTAATTGTATGATTCTCTCCAGAATGACCAAGTTCTCGGATGAATGATAGTGCTTCCTCCTCAGATGGAGGTTCATCAAATTCTTTACCCGAAATCCTTGGACATATGTTGAGAATATCTCTGAACACTTTAACATTCACAGAAAACTTCTTGTTGTCGATCTTGAATCGATATGATGCCTTGTGTTTGGTGACGGTAGCCCAGAACTGATGCATATAGATGACTGGAACTTCAGCAGTGATAAGGAATGCGGGATAACATGCAGTAAGAGCAAGTGCATCCAATGCTACTTGATAAGTAGGTTCCTTTGGCTTCATTCATGGATTGATCCTCATGTTGCATTTGCCAATGACACGATGGTTCTCAGGAGCAACACGGGCATTGTACAGTTTAATTTGTTGAGCTTTATAAGTCATGATTCTGCTAAGAGTTTGCCAATACAGTTTATATATAACCAAGTTTATATATGACACTATATGGCATACTATTTTAATGACAGGCAGGCATTTATCAAACTTTATTTTTGATTTCACAAAAAATCTAACCAATTTTTAATTTGCCTCCTAATTATGTTTAAATTGCATCTATAGGGTATATTAATTCGCCTCCTTAAGCAGAAAGACTAATTCGCCTCCTAAAGGGATATGACTAATTCGCCTCCTTAAGGAATATGACTAATTCGCCTCCTTAAAGGAAATGACTAATTCGCCTCCTAAAGAAGTATGACTAATTCGCCTCCTAAAGGAATATGACTAATTCGCCTCCTTAAGGGAAATGACTAATTCACCTCCTAAAGGGAAATGACTAATTCGCCTCCTTAAGTGAAATGACTAATTAGCCTCCTAAATGAGTATATATAATTCACCTCCTAAAGGGGTGAACTAATTCTCCTTCTGAAGAGGTGAACTAATTCGCCTCTTTCACACTTTGTTAATTCGCCTCTGGTTTCTCAATTTTATAACTTAGTGTTTTTAGGCATCATAAGTCATTTATACAAGTATCTTAGCATCACACAACAGTAAATGAATCATTTTAAATAAGTTTTAACAACTAAAATTGCCACAAAGCTCAAAAAGCTCTCGAAATCACATAATTCACATACATAAGTTTTATTCATGTTCAAACAAAGGATTTCTAAGCTCTAATGCATACAAGAATGTTGTTAAACACTTACAAATCACAAACCCACTAACATTACACATGTTTGACCCTAAACCTACATTTTCACATACAAGATTAAGCCAAAACCCAAACATATGTTAACCATTTTCAAAACTGAATTAAACGAGTGTTCTACACCCTTAGACGAACCAAACCCCATAATCAATTTTAGTTTTCACTCACTTTTGATTTCTATGAACCCTAAATCAAGTTTTAGGGTTATCGAGCACAAATGATTATAAAAACTTAATTCCTTTGAGAGATAGATGGTTTAGGATGTGGGGAACACGTTTTTAGTTTACCTTAATCCTTGAAATCAACTGGTTGATGTGTTCTTAATGATGACGATTATAGTGAGGGAGAAGGAAAATTTTTAAAAAGTGTTTGTGTGAGTGTGTTATGAAAAGGACGAGGGGGGTGGGGGTGTTTGTGTGAAAACTTTGAAAGTTTGACATAAATGCCCCCTGAACTACTAGATCATATGCATTTTTTATAGCTAAGTTTTCCTAGGTATAATATAGTTTAACAATTGGCACATTAAGTCCCTGAAGTTTTAACTATCATTCCTAGCAACTTATTTTTTGCTATTTGCTCTCTACAAGGCATAAACACATAACAGTTAAGGCTCACATAAGTCAAACTTAATTAACTCCCCTTTAATTGTTAAACTGTTATTGTTTAAAAACCTTTTTCCTTTATCAAATATTGATTTTATGAAGAAGATATTTAACATTTTCTCCCCCTCAAACAATGACCCGTTTTCTATTTAAAGAGTTGTAGTCGTTGTTTGAGTGGTCAAATGTCTTTGAAAATGATTTTCAGATGACGTTCAGATATTTATATTTCTGAAAAACAACACCATAGAAAAAAATAAGATTTCTCTTATTTGAACACATAAGCGCATTGACACGTACACTCATGGAATATAGGAAGCACGGGTTGTGATGCAAAGTAATCACAAGCCTTTGCATGATCATAAAGGCAGACCATTGTTCTAGAATAAATTCACGTGTGAGGTCAAGTTTTTTTTGAAAAATAACTTTCCTTAAAAATGATGACCGAGTTGTCTATTCGGAAATAATAGCAAGCCTTTTTTGGCCAATGTTTTAAAAGCTTTTGAACTTCTGCTAGACATTCATTTCCACCTGTATCACTATTTTAATAACATTTATTAAGGCGTAATTGTTATCATTTTTATAAGACTGCCAGTGATACAATATTATTATTATTTTCTGATTTTTTTTAATTTTTTATTTTGATCTTTGAAAAATTTATATGAAAGAAAAACTATTTTTATGTTTTCTTATGTACATATGATACAGGATATATCACGAGTAACCACCTTTACTCGTCCTCTTCCTCCTCCAGACGTTTTAGCTTTTCCAGAGACATGCTTTTCATACCGAGCTTTTCGATCAAGAAGTTAAATCTTTCTCTTGGCAAGGGTTTGGTAAAGATGTCAACCAGTTGATATTCCGTCTGAACAAAGTAGAGTTCCACTATTCCATTCTCCACCTGCTCCTTTATAAAATGGTATCGTACACCAATGTGCTTGGATCTTGAGTGTTGTACGTTGTTGCCGCATAGAGCAATCGCACTTTTGTTATCACAGTACAAAGGAATCTTATTGAATTAAAAACCATAATCTGTTAGCTATGAACGCATCCATAAGAGTGGAGCACAACACCCAGATAAGGCAATATATTCTGCTTCTATACTCGATATCGCAGTGCTCTTTTGCTTCTTGGAAGATCAGCTAACAAGTTTATCACCTAAGAATTGAGCGCTTCCTGATGTACTGCATCTAGTGTCCTGATACCCCGCGTGATCTACAACTGCATATGCTATTAAAGACATACCGGTATCCTTCGAGTACCAAAGACCCATGTTAATGGGTCCCTTTAGGTATTGAAAGATCCGTTTAACCGCATTTAAGTGCTTTTCGGTAGGCTTTGCCTGATACCGGGCACATAAGCAGACTGCATAAATAAGGTCAGGTCTACTGGATGTCAGATACAAGAGGGATCCAATCATGTCACGGTAAAGTGTAGCATCAACTGGTGTCCCTTGTAGATCTTCATCCAGTTTACTCTTTTCTACCATAGGTGTGTCTACAGAATCACTAGTCAGCAAACCATATTTTAATTATTTTAGAAGCATATTTTAACTGGTTTAGAAAGATGCCTCTGGGAGTTTGAGAGATTTGTAATCCTAAAAAGAATTACACCTGCCCCTATCATCGACATCTTAAACTTAGTGGTCATTAGATTAGCAAACTTATTACATAAATCAGTATTAGTGGATGCAAATATTATATCGTCAACTAAAATTTTCTGTAACAGCTAATAAGACAGTTTCCTGCTTTTATGTGAAAAGAAGCGTGGATCACACTTCCACCTTTGGAGTATGTGTGTGAAATGAGGAAACTTGATAGCATGTTGTACCATGCACGTGGTGCTTGTTTGAGACTGTACATGGCCTTTTTGAGCTTATACACATGCGATGGGTTATCCTGATCCACAAATCCTTCTGGATGAGAAACGTAGACCTCCTCCTTGAGCTCGCCATTTAAGAAAGCCGTTTTTACATCCATTTAAAAAATCGTCATATTCTTGTTGGCTGCATTTGCTACGAAGATACGGATGACCTTTATTCTTGCAACAGGTGCAAATGATTCTGATAGGAATCTCGATTCACGATCTCGGGAGGTCGGGGAAGCTCAAAATAAGAATAAGCCATAATGGAGAGGAGAGAGGTTTATTTAATTTTTAAGTTTTATTAAAAGGAAATGGAAAATACAAAATGTGAGCTTTGCCCTCTAATGTTGATTAGAGGGAAGTATTTATAGGCTAAACACAAGGACATTTTAGAGTAATTACACTTTTAGTCCTTGTGTTTTAACTTAAGCCTAAAAACTAGAGTATTTCCAAATAGATACATATTTATGATCCTAACTATCTTCCCCCCCAAATGGTTGCATATGAATTACTTACAAGTTTCATTACAAGTACAAATAGCTAAAACATATCTGTAGGTTTGCCTTGTGTCTTTCTAACATGTACTTTAGCTTGAATCATTCCTTCACTTGTAAAGAATACAATGTAATATGTATAAACTGAGTTGACTTCCCCCTAGTTCATACCGCATGTCTTCAAGCAGTTCAATTTCTTCCCTCCAAACAGACAGCCATTCGAAGCAAATATGAAACTTTGATGTAGATTAAACAATATCTTGTTCTAACTATAGCGGTTTAAGCTCGGCAGCGGAATTTGTAGAAGATGAAGTAAACTTACACTTAGCAGTAATCTGACTTTTCAATAGCAGATTAGTTGCCAATCCATTCAGGGGAGGAACTCTTGTTTCTGACTTCAACATTCTTCCCCTGATCGATGCAAAGTAGTCTCCCCCCCATCAAATAATTCTATAACCAAAAAAGATGATATAGTTCAAAAGAATATATAGGAAATAACCCAAGTACACCTTTCTTCCCCCTAATTGCATTCGATGACCATCGAAAAAAATCATAATTTGTGTATGCCCGAATATTCGATAGAAAAATCATGTGTGAAGTTGTTTCTCCTCAGGCTTATTCAATTCCAACCTCGTATTTTGTCGGCTCTTTGTAATGATTACTGATGGAGAAAATGCATTTTCACAAACTTGATGTTGAAGTATAATACCCCAAACTTGTGACTTATGTCTTGTGCTATCCACGTGACTCCAAACTTATACTGAATACTACAACGTAATTCCTTGAAGTATAAGTAGACACAGAGGTCTCTTGTCAAATCTCATCTTTGTGAGACATGATAGCATTCAACATACTCTCCCCCCCCCACCCCCTCCCCATTTTTTCTTTTTTAGTGATAGCATTAATGTGCGCATTGAGCACCAACTTATGCGTTTATAGATCACACATTGCTAGATTTGTTAAGTCTTCATCAACAACCGGTTATAAGCTCAAACAAGTTATCTTTAAAAGTCATCATCCAACCAACCTCGACTTTTAAGATATGATAAGTACACGCACCTGTGAAATTCCACTTCAACTTTAAATAAATGATAACGAATCATCCCCGTAATCAATTCTTACGATTAAATCCCGAGACTAGCCTTTTGAATGGTTTTCGTAAATCTTTTATCCGGATTGTTTTAAGCAATAAGTGATGTTTTTGTTTGCGGTTTAAAATCAAAAAATTGGTATTACAGTCCAACATATTAAAATTTGGTGTAAGCATAACCAGCCCAATCCATAAACTCGAATAGCAGTCCAAAAAATTTAAATACCAGTCCACTATCATTTACTGAATTTCGGTAACCTCATTATATCCAATGTGCATAATGATAGCCCAACTTGCATTAACAGCCCATGTTAGTATTTTTCGGATAGCTGGCCCATCTTCAAACTCGGTATATGCTGGCCCGTTTTTATAACCCTAGTCCTTATAACACCAACACAACCCTACACTCACAAACAGACGCCACACTTTATCTCGTTTGCAACCTTTAACACCCAAAAATAATACTTCATCCCATCTCCCTTAGCTCTCCATCTCAAATCATATGCACCCTTATCACTCCGCGTCTTTTTACACATATTTGATTAACGACAAAACCAAAACTCCAACCGTATATCTTTAAATCAAAACACATCATCACACAAACATATCTCCATCTTATTACTCTTGTCACATTGATGACCCTCTTCAAGATCTTGTAATCCAGGGTCTCGGGTAAGTTTTGTGAAGATGGTTTTGTGTTTGTTTTGTTTGTTTTTTTTCTTTGAACGAAACTGAGAGACGAGTATAACAAATTTGTTATAACTCTTTCTCTACTTTTCGGATATTGAGAGAGACAAAATTATTTTTGTCATAGATCAATGATGTTTCTTGTTCATTCACAAAGATCTTCTTTGATTAAGAGATGAACACACTAAGATCTCTTCTTTGTTTTCTTTTGCAGTTTGAGTCTCGATGTAGTGTAGGAGGATGAAATAGGAGAGTTTGGATTTATTGTTGTGTAGAGATGAAGGATGGGATTAAGAATTGGTCGGATTTGTTGTACTTATTGACTGGTGCTCTTTCTCTTCTTTTTCATTTTCGATAAGCATGAACTCGGTTTACTCAATCATATCTGAGTTGGCTCTCTAAGTTGACTCAGTTGTCGAGATTCATTCTCAATATCGAATTTGTAACAGTTGATGTTATTGTGTCTTTGTTGTAAACATTTACTTTTCTTTTATGTTAGAAATCATTCTCATAACCATTTTTGGAATAAGTAGTAAAAGTTCTGAGTTTGACCAAATCTGCCGAGTTTGACCAGATATAAAAAACTTTGACCAGTCAGCTGTCGAGTATGACTGCCAAATTTGATCAAATCAGCACTTAAACCACATCGTATGATCGAATATGACTGAGTTTGTTCTTACGATAAAACCGTAAGCAGCCAAACTCGATCATATCAAACATAATGAATCTGAACATAATAAGCACAAAATAGACTCAATAAGCTATCTAAATTGAATAAACATAGTCATCAGATCTGAATAAGTTGCTAAACACAATAAACTGCTGTAAAAGCCTCAACAAACTGAATCTGGACTGAAATAAGCTGAATTGGACCGAATAAGCTCAAATAAGCTGATCAGAATAAGCTAAACATCACAATCGCTCCTGCAGCTCTGATACCACTTGATAGGAATCTCGATTCACGATCTCGGGAGGTCGGGGAAGCTCAAAATAAGAATAAGCCATAATGGAGTGGAGAGAGCTTTATTTAATTTTTAAGTTTTATTAAAAGGAAAAAGAAAGGGAAATTACAAAATGTGAGCTTCACCCTCTAATGTTGATTAGAGGGGAGTATTTATAGGTAAAACACAAGGACACTTTGGACTAATTACACTTTTAGTCCTTGTATTTTAACTTAAACATAAACTAGAGTAATTTCCGTATTGGTCTTGTATGTGCTTTAATTAACATACATTCTCCATTATTATCGACTTATATGACTAAAAAAAAAAAAGGGAATGAAAAGAAGAAAGATGTGGAGGGGCTTTTCTTGTACACAAACCAAACATTCCCTTAATCATCTTCAACCTCTCTCTGTCACAACCCAACTTGTATAAAACTTTTCTCCCGCCAATACCAAAACCAGCCCGCACCCTGTTTTGCTCCCATACTTCTCCTGCAAAATCACTCAACATCCTACCAAATCATTTCATCCACCCTACTTTCCCCCCCAGCTTTATAAAGTCCATGTTGGCAATCCCTCTCCATTCCCAAAGCACTTCGATGGCTGAGATTGTCTCCAAAGAAGCTCAAAAGAAATCAAAGGCTGGGATTTGCTCTAGATTCTCCTCACACAACTAGCACACTTGGTTTTATCTCTCCAAAGAAGCACAAGATGCAAGTCCAATACTTCGGCTATATATAGAGCCTTTTGTAAGCCTTTGAGGCATCTTAGAATCTAGTTTTAATTTTTAATATAACTTAGCTTATTTTCAGTCATTTACAGCTTTTGCTTTCAGCTTTGTAACATTTCCAAGTTTTAATGCAAATTTAAGTTTTTAAGTCAATTTACAATACCAGTGTTAAGTTTCTTAATCATATTGTTTTGTGTTCAAAAGCTCTCATTACAGCTTGTTTACAAACTGTTTTAACTAAGTGAACTTAAAAAGCTAAGTAGTTAAGAGAATATCACAACAATCACTCTCAAATATACCTCAGCTTATGTTATGGATGATAAGCCAATTCTGGATGGGCTTATGGACTCTCACTAGCTTGTTTTATGCAAGCTAGAGCTTGTAGATTCATTGTTTGACCCTGTTTTGAGCAAGGGTGTAGTAAGTCTCTCTATTTCTTACTTTACTTGTCTATTGCAGAATTGTTAGTTTATTTGTTAAAACTGCTAGTTTTAAGTTTATACTGCTAGACTAATTCATGCTTATTTAAGTGCTTATTATGGATTGAAAATTGCTTATAAGTGTGTTAAGCTTAATTATTGGATTATAAGCCAGAAATATGATGGGCTTATGGACCTCTCTAGCTGGCTTTATGCAAGCAAGAGCTTGTAGATTTCATTGCTTAACCCCTGGTTTAGAGCAAGGGTTTTGTAAGTCTATCTCTCTTTTTCTTATTATTCTTACTTTCAGCAGAACTGCTTGTTATAAGTTAACACTGCTAGGCCAAATCAGCCTATTTAAGTGCTTATTCTTAATTAAAATTGCTTATAAGTGTCTTATTTTGTTGATAGATAATCTGTTTTTAATTAATTTGAGAGAAAAATGATTTTGAAGGGGTATTTTCAACTAACAGTACTAACCTTAAGTTAGTTCTGCTAGTTAACTTTTGGAACAGCACTAACTTAACACTACCAGTACTAACTCCAAGTTAGTACTGCTAGTTCATTTTCTTGGATTTCAAAGGTAGCAGTACTAACTAACACTAGCAGTACTAACTCCAAGTTAGTACTGTCAGTTAAAACTGTTAGTACTGGTAGGTCATTTTAGCTTATCAGCTTATTATTTCAGCTTGTTTAAGATTTCTTTAGCTTTTTAGAGTAGATTAAGCTTATTTTAGTGTACTGTTTTCAGTAGAACTTATTTGTCTTTTCAAAATAACTTTAAGAGTTTATCAGTTTTAGTTTTCTAGCTTATTTATCATTATAGTCTATTCTGGTTGCTTATTCTTATGCTTAAGTGCTTATTTTGGGTAGTTAACCTTCTGTTTTAGCTTACTTGCTTATTTCTTGTTTAATTGTGTTTTGTTAAGGCTAGCAGTACTAACCTTTAGCTAACAGTACTAACTTAAGCCTAGCAGTACTAACTCTAAGTTAGTACTGGTAGTTAATACTGTTAGTACTGTTGTGTTTCTCTTGTTTAATTTAGCTTAATTGCATGCTTAATTTGCTTATTTAGATTTAGATTAGCTTATTTGTCTGTCTTAAGCTAATTAGAGCTTATTTGTGCCTTAGTGTAAAAGTTTTTAGTAGCTTTAATTCAATTTCCAGCTTGTGTTCTTTGTTTAAATTTTATGTGCATTTACTTTCAGTTTTAATTCCCAATCATTCCTTGTTACATTCAAACACCAATCATCAATCGTTCTTCGATAATCCATTTCTAGCCTCGTTGGGACATAACGACCCGGGAACACCCTATACTGCTTCCGGTTTTATTGATCTCGCGTGATTTCGTCCCTTGGTGTATTTATGTCATACATAGATAGGTTTTAAGGGGTGAGTTCGCGCCTGACCACTAACCCTTGTCTTTATCCACCAATATTTCTCCATCAAAACCATAATCAATACTAACTAAATCCTAAGATTTCTATTGTTGCAACACTCATGATCACTCATACTCATAACCAAACCTTTTGTAAATCAAAGAAGCATAATAATATACTAGTTTATATATTCACTTGTTTATTTTCAAAGACCACAAATACATAAGCCTTATCTTGCATAAGATCCATAAAGAAATCACAAGAAATGGAAAGAAACACTTACAAGAACAAGATGAGTCAAGAAAACACAAGATCTAACCAAAACCTTAGATCTATAAAACTTCCAATATGATCTTGCAAAACCCACTTAAGTAAACCAAACCCTAACTCTTGAAATCTTTGAAGTAAACCCTTAAATCAATGAATCAATACTTCAAACCACCTTAGAAAAGAACCTAGTATGCTTGGATTATGCAATAAATCAAAGAAAATCAAACCCTATAAGGGGTGTTTGTTAGACGTGAGCTAGGAGAGGGGGAAAGAGAGATGAGAGATTTTGATGAGGCTTGGAAAATGATATGAGACCCTAGTGTGTGATATATTATGGTATTTATAGGAAAACATTAGGTTAAGGGCTCATGACAAGTCAACAAGTGTGAAACCATTGGCTAGGTGACCAACAAACACCAAGCGTGTGTGTGTATGGTGGGTTTGGACGTAACACAAGGTGGGGGGGATCAAGCTTAAATCATTAACAAACTAGCCATACTGAAATTAAATAAGATTCTATGTTATAACTTAGTTGAGAAGTGGTCCAATATTGTCATGGATGAAGATAAGAGCTCTTACACCACCATGGATACTTCAAAAAAAAAAATTAACTAAGCAAGTGATGTAGTGAATTTCATTTCAAAATTCAAATTTTGGTTCCTTCTCTTTTCTTTTGCTTACACCAAAAATTAGAGAAGCTAGGGGGGGTTGACCAGGAAATTTTGACTTCTAAACCCAACATATATGATAACTAGAGTTTACACGAAAAGATTTTAGGTTTCCGGGGTTCCGTTTGATCAAAAACGCAAAAAACGTAATTTAAACGTTAAAACAAAAAAAATCAATACCGAGAGTGATCGTAAACTACGAAACACTTAGAAAAGATAAAATAACTCATATAATATCTAGACTAATCATAATCCGAAGTCGGAACGCGTCCGATGATATTTTTCAGGTCTACGCGGGATAACCTCTCGGTTTTAGGTTAAATTCAAACAAAATGGATAAAATTTAAAATAATGATCGGAATGGTTTAAAATATTGACCTAAAATTGAAGGAGGTGTGACACAACTTCTTTTGGTTGCTCAAAATGCGAGTTTCAAAGCTCAACATCCAGGATAAAAAAAAAAAAAAAAAAAAAAAAAAAAAAAAAAAAAAAAAAATGTAATTTGCAAGTTGGCAGCATTAAAAAATGAGTTAAGAGAAATTAACCAGAAATAGCGTGGATACTAAGTTTGTAAAACCATCAATCTTGGGGAAACCGATTTTACATCCACTCAAAAACCAATCCGTTGTTAGACAACTGACTACGTTTAAATCTGAACGACCTAAATTTTCAAAACCATGGTTTGCCTCTTAAGTTGATGTGAACAACAATTTGTCAAAACCAGTCACTGCACATTATTTGCCTAAGGAAAGAAAATATGCGTTTGCAAAACCTCATCACGTGATTGCATCTAGAGAATCTAGGAATAGTTCAAAGAACATGCCAAGATTTAGTTCAAATGGCATGGTTCATAATCACTACCTAGAGGAAGCTACAAAAAAGACACAAGAAAAAGGTAGGAATTCAGGACCTAGTGTGATGCCTTCTGCTAGATCAAAAAGCATAACTTATGGTAGCAAACCAAAACCTAGGATCAATGAACAATCACCTAGGAATTGGCCTGCATCTAAGACTAGTTGCGTCACAACAAAGATTGTGCCCATAGCAGAACACTTTAGGAATTCTAGAAAATTTTCTGACTAAAAACACTTTGTTTGCTCGACATGTCAAAAATGTGTCTTTAATGCAAATCATGATAAGTGTGTAACAAAATTCCTGAATGAGGTCAACTCGCGTGTAAAGGTGCCATCCCATAAGACAACAAAAAGATACAAACCCGTAGAGCAAATAAGTATTGCAAAGAAACCAAAAAGACATATCCCTACAGGACAGGTTTTCAATCAACAAGACTTTCACTGTGCATGAGAAAACAAAGACTCCTAGATCTTGTCTTAGGTGGAAACCAAAGGGTATAAATTTTAAAATTGTTGGTCACAGGTGGGTTTCTACTAGAAAGATATTCACCTCTATCCAACCAAGTTGACAGTGAACCCCCCACATGGTTCCAATACAGATCTCACAATCTTTCATGAATGCATACTAACTCTTATTAAGTGCAGGTAATCCATACATGATTCAGGAGGATCAAAATCTTGATTGAGTCCAGGTACTCCTTTATCAAAATAAAGAAAGAAAGAATCAAGGCGGGTCATAAAAGAAATGTGAAATCTGTGTAGACCAAGGTTACTGAGATAACTTGAAACAAGAGATACTGCTAGACAAAAGTCCTAGGGGATTCGAAGTTTACTTACTTCTTGATTTTTATTTTACTTTATTTTATTTTAATTTTTGTATATAAAAATATAAAACCTATAAAACCAAATACAAAATTATAAAATTTTAAAAAGCAAATACAAAATTAGAAAAATCAAAAAATTCCAAAAAGAATATTCTCGACATGTCTCTTGGAATCGATAATATTTACGTGCCTAGAAATGTCGATTAATATTGACACGGGTGTGTAAATGAAGTTCGAGCAAGAGTTTAAACGTTTCAAAACATGTCATTTCTAATTTTCTTAATAGCTTATGTACAAATCAGTACATAACCCGGACTTCAAATAAAGGAAAATTTATCTTCAAAGATAACTTATCCTAACAACGAGAAAATCAATTTTCTCGGTCTTGAGCTGTTCTTACAAGACATTCAAAGTTTTAAGCTCAAGAAAAAGATAGTGTACACTTCAGTGCGCTTATCCTTGGCGTTAGAAGAGAAGTCTTCTAACATGTGTTTTTCAAAGAGTTGAACATAATTTTTCAAGAAATTCTCAATGACAATTCAAAATCTTTCAAAATTATGTGTTCAACACTCTATCCCTCACAAAGCTTTAAAAGGCGACAATATTACAATTGGTTCTATTTTTTAAGGGGGAGTTTTTTCAAAAAAACAAAGTTTTAATGTTTTTGGGGATGACATCCCACTGACAATTCTTATGTTAATCAAAACATTATCAAATCTCTTAATATCAAAACATAATAATAATGTACTACATAATGAATTGTATGGTTATAAGATGATCCAGTGTTTTGAGCACAAATTAACAAAATTTCTTCATGACATTTCATATCTTTTTCAAAATATGTGTGCTCGAACACTACTGTCCCCCCCCCCCCTCACTCTCAATTTTATATTCATTTTAAAACTTGGTATCATTTTTTTGGTGTCAAACATATGTAAAATTGAGGGGGAGCAAGAAGAAAAGTTCCACATAATTCATGCTGATAATATTTTCTCCCCAGAATTTTCAAGACAAATTTTAATCACTTTGGTATTTTAAAGACTAAGTGACTTAGTATTTAAAATAAGGAGAGAAATGTAATTAAAATGTGATCTAGAAAATAATAAGTGATCTAAGACTGCAAGAGTGAAAAGTGCTTTAAAAATCTAACCCACATGTTCAAAACACTTTCTTCACGATGCACTGTTAATGGGGAGTTTTACAAAAGTTGAAACTTTTAAAGTGTTAAACGTTTTGATACTCTATCAAACACTTTGATTTATTTTTCAATGGTTTTATGGTTACGATCAAATACCCAACAACATCTTAACTCATGACGATTTTGAAGTCATAAGGTGGTTAGGTTAGGTATTAGTCATATGATCCAACCAGAACCAAAGAGATCTACCTAAGGACCCTCCATAGTTAGAAATAGCAAACCTTAGGTATGATTGGAGATGAATGAGTATAAGAGAATAATGCCGACTAAGGTTGAGCTAACACTGGAACAATCACAACAAGGTGTTAGTAATGACGTCTTGGTAAGCATTGAAGGGGTTGAAGAATGAAAACGAAATGTATGGATAAAGGGTGAAAACAAAGCAGCCCTCCACACACTTTAGGCAGAAACCGGGTCAACACATATGCTATCGGTTTTCACAAAGATGAATTCTGGTATTAAAGACAAGACATCATAGACCCAGTGATGCACTACACAACCCTTCCCAGCCATTCAAGTTTCTCTCAACACATACTTGTCTCATTTGTCACAAAGATACACACGATTTCTATTGACTTTCTCACTCCGAGTTAGTTGATATTGAATAGGTGGTAGTCTGCTCCAGCCTCCGATTACTAAAACCAAAAATGCACTAATCGAGTCTAGAGCCAAGAGATCAACAAATAAATCTCATTAGGACACATTTCATGACAAACACTTGTTGAACACCATTAAGTTCACAAGCTGTTAACAAGAGTCCTACGCATTATCCTTGTGATTATGTCAAAACATTCAGAGTGATACTCTTTAGTATTCACAGTGATGAATGGAAATCCTTCCAGAGTCAACTTCAAACAGCTCTGCGGTAAGTGACTTGCGAGATTCTATATAGATCAAGCTTGTGTCAACTAGATATCGATTTTGATCTAGTAAATGAATTGACGACTTAATCAGAAAGATAGTAACTATCTGATTCACTCTTACCGTGTTGTCTGCTTTGAGACGTTTCAGAAATGAGAACAAGCAAGTACGGTGAATCTAATGCATCTGCGTTAGAGGATCTAACACTTTGAGCTTGAAACCCTGTCAAGGAGATTATTCTTAAATTGAAGCTACCTGATCACAGGTATAGTATTTATACTGTAAAATGGTCCTCACGGAACCGGAGGTTAATGTAACTGAACCGTGACGAACGACAAAGCCATATTACGACCCACATCTTTTAACACAACCAATAAGAACTCCATGACCAACTACGTTTGATACCACCTCATTCCAAAATAGACGAATTCAAAACAACTAGCTACAAATCAAGCAATTAAAGACAGAATTAATAAGTCAACAATATTAAGATTATGAAAGCTCAAGAATAAAAACAAATACTTACCGCAACTCTGATATAAAAGGTCTTCAAAGTCAAACAAGAAGGAATTCTTTCTGGGCATTTTATAGCTTACAGCATTCTCCGGGATATTGTTAGCAAGCTTTTAAGATGATGCAAAGTATGAGCATGTTGGTACCAAGACACAAGATCGCAAGATGACAAAGACGACAAATACAATCAAGGATAAAGATTTAAAGATCTCGGATGAAAAGACGAAAGTACAACACCACAGCACCACATGCGAGACACAAGACGCTCACAAGCATCCAACAAAAGCGAACATCACCCAACACAACACCCTGAAGTAGAAACGCAAAATGAACCATCGACAACATATCACAAAATACCAAGAACATCACGAACTCCAACGCACGAACACGACGCCTAATCACCATCAATCCCACACACGCGCAAACGAACAAGACAATCGACTGAGAACATCTGCAGCGGTGCGACTGCACAAGACTCAACCAGCATACTCGCACACAGAACAAGACAACTCAGGTGTACATTTAGAGCATCTCACAGGCACTCCGAAATTACTCCTACTTAATCGATGCCCCAATTTCTCTCAGTGGCATCTGCTCAGAATCAATGCAACCAGCCTACGGAAGTAGCTCAGCCGCGTGTGAGACAGACTGTCAGAGTATAACCCCCGTCAAATATTCTGCATGGTATCATCATCTAACCCAAAACATGAACCCTCGGCTACTCATCTGTGCGAATAACGGACTAGCGAAGCATCGTCACAATCTTCTTACGTTAATATATTATGCCCTTAATGTCATCCACATAAGACACAATACAGAGCGACAGAAGCTCATCACAGTATCGCCTACTATGTCAGCTATCTCATAGCAAACACCGGAGTCTCTTCTCTCATCTTAGCGAATCTCCCTCACGCCTGTTTCTGACGGCGTGAGACACTCTCTACTGAGGCTTATCCCCACACCACCCCAACACCGAGCGGCTATACACCAGACGCACCGATGTCTCACTATCCTAGGCGTCCAAGTTAGCTAGGTAGTTAATAAATATCCCCTTTTTTTTTTTTTTTTTATTTTTTGTTCTCCACAATGGAGAAGGATTTAGTTGCTCATTTTTGAACACACATACTTTGATTTTAATCAACCTCGCTTTCTTTCTCTCTAAACTTCCTCTCTAGTTTCTCCTCTGATACAATTCTTCCATTTTTCCTTCTTTATTCTACTAAGAGAAAATAAGTATCTTGGGTCACTAACAATTTCTATCTCATTTTCAAATGGATTTGACCAACCTTCTAGGCTATCTCGTCTCCAACTAGGTACTGATTTTCCTATAAATTGAACCTAGAACAACAGATGGATTTGGAAACTAATGTCACGCGTGAAGAAATAAAGAGGGCGGTCTGGGATTATGGGGTTGATAAATCTCCAGACCTGATGGTCTCACTTTTGGTTTTTATCGACGATATTAGAGTTTCTTAGAAAAAGACATGGAAGAGGTTGTTTTTATTTTTTCCAACATGGGGCATTCCCTAAAGGTGGGAACTCTTCTTTTATTGCTTTAATCCCAAAAATGCACAATGCTAATATGGTTAAAGATTTTAGACGCATTACTTTAATCGGGAGTTTGTATAAGATTATTGCCAAGATCTTGGCAAATCGGCTTGTGGGTGTTTTGGGGGATATCATTAACGAAGTTCAATCGGCTTTCATCGCGAACAAACAAATTCTTGATGTGCCCTTTATTTAAACGAGTTATTTCAATGGTGCAAAAAGAAAAAGAAACCGACTTTGATTTTCAAGGTAGATTTCGAGAATGCATACTATTCGATTTGATGGGATTATTTGGATGATGTCTTGAAGAAATCCGGTTTTGGTGATAAACGGCGTGGGTGGATACAAAGCTGTCTTAATTCTTCGAGAGGTTCGGTTATGGTGAATGGAAGCCCTACTAAAGAGTTTCAGTTCCACGGAGACCTCAAGCAGGGCGACCCGCTTTCTCCATTCTTGTTCATACTGATTATGGAAAGACTCTATATATCGGTTGAAAGAGTGGTGGATGCTGGTATGTTTAAAGGTATATCATTAGACACATCTTTCCAACTTTCACATCTCTTTTATGCAGATGACGTTATTTTCACGGGTCAATGAAGCGAATGAAACATTGATATTATTATCCAGGTTTTAGACTATTTTTATCAAGCTTCAGGTCTTCGAATCAACATGAACAAAAGCAAACTAATGGGGATTTCTGTAGCAAATATTAAGGTGGATCAGGTAGCAGCTAAGATTAGACGCGAGACCCTCAAAGCTCCATTCTCTTACCTTGGTTCGAAGGTAGGCGACCTCATGTCTCATATTCAACCTTGGAATGACATTTTAAATAAACTTACTTCTCGATTGTCTAAATGGAAGATGAAGACCTTATCGATTAGAGGTAGATTAACACTTCTTAAATCAGTTCTAGGTTCAATGCCCATTTATAATATGTCGTTATTCAAAGTTCCCATGAAAGTTCTTCAAAGAATGGAAGCTATTAAATGTCATTTTTTCAATGGTGTGGATCATAATAGTAGGAAACCGATTTGGGTAAAATGGAGTAAGGTTTTAGCTTTAAGAAAAAGTGAGTGCTAAGGTGTTTCGAGCCTTTAACGCAGGTTGAATATAGCATTGGTTATTTAATTGGGTAATGGCGCTTTCACACTCAAAGTACGTCTGATTATGAGGCTAGAGTTATTTAAAGGCATACATGGTGAATGATGTCGAATTGGGATAACAAGGTTAAAAATATCACCCGTCTATTTGGTATAGACATTTGTTCGTGAGATGGAGCATCTAAAGAATAATGGTACGAATTTATTTAGCTTTATTCACAAAAAGATAGGTAATGGGGCCGACACTTCTTTTTGGGAGGACATTTGGAGGGGTAATGATACTCTTAAATCTCTTTATCTTAGAGTTTACTCCTTGGAGACATGTAAAAACATTAGTGTGGCAAAAAAAAATGTCTTATGTTGATATGGGTTTTTCTCTTCGTCGAAGCCCAAGAGGGGGTATAGAACAGGCTCAGTACAATGATCTTCTCCAAGATTGGAAGAATTAATCTTGTGCACCATAGCGGGACAGGTGGATATGGTCTTATAAGGGCACAGGTGACTTTTCTATTCGAAGCAGAATCGATGACACTTGGCTGCGGGAAATCTCGTCCAAGACTAGATGGAGTAAAGCTGTACCAATCAAAGTTAATATACACGCCTGAAAAGTTAGTCTCGATTGCTTGCCTACCAGGTTGAACATTTCTAAACGAGGTATGTATATTGCATCTATTTCATGTCCAGTTTGTGGTTTGGCGGTGGAATCGGTTAGCCATATTTTCTTCGCATGCAAATTGCTAGAGAGGTTTTTCATAAGGTTTGTAACCGGTGGGATATTATTGTTACGGAGCTCGCTTCATATGAGGATTGGTTAGTTTGGCTTTCGAATATCGCTATCATTCCATGTACAAAATAGAATTGAAGGAGTTTGTTATACTATGTGGTGGGTTATTTGGAATTTCCGCAACAAGATCATCGGTTCGTCTCTTCCTTCTAAGGCATCTCTCTTTGAAGATATCGTGTCTCGTTCCTTTTATTAGGTTAGATATCGATGTAAAGTTTCTTTTAGGTGAATAGATTGGTTAAAAAACCCCTCATCTTGTTTCTTTGTAAGCTTTTAGCTTCTTGCTAGTCTTTTAATAATAACCGCCATTCAAAAAAAAAAAAAAAAAAACATTTCCCCCAATATCAAAATCCAATCAATTGTGTTTTTAAATATACTAAACATGCAAATAACTTAAAATAGTAAACGGCCCACGACACAGTTAAATTAGAGCATATAAGTTGTTCACATAATACGAGTAGTGTCTTTATTAATAGTATGCTACATTGCCATCATTATAAATCACTACTTAATTTAGACTTACATTTTACAATTTTTGGTAGGTTGCAATGCACGTAAAATATGAGCTTGCCAATGGACAGATCACATTTCATATTCCCACTCCCACGAATTCAATCTCACTTTGATTCATAGTTCGATTTATAAGGTCATTTTTAATTTGTTATTTTATATTTCATTCAACTTCTGCTTCAAAGTTTAACAGGTGAGGTCATGCTTAATCTCTTTATGGTTAACGTATAGTTGACGGTGACTTTATATTAGGGTTAATTCCATATATACCTAAAATAAACATAGTAATGTCATATTTACTCAATCAAAAATTATAATGACATATATATACTCAATCTAAACACAATTTGTCATATATACCCAAAATACTAATTTATTCATTTTAAGTTCTTAGAACCACCTAACAACTATCAATTTAAGATGAATCAACTATCATACTCGAAACAATATATGGCTGAATACTCCCGCATCTTTTAGCTTTTTAATTAGTTACTTTGAAAGTAATAAACGTGGTGTATCAATGATTCTCTATTTCTTGTTGTCAGAATTATTGAAAACAACATTTTTATTTTACATATTTGTTATTTATATTTTCCTATTTTTCGAGTACTAAATTTAAATTGAATATATTAGAGAATAAATGTTAGTCAAAGTTATTTATGTTAGTCAAAGTAATTACGCCAAGGGTATCACCATATAAATAGTGATACTTTGAATTATCCCGTAATTTGTGTTGGTGAGAATACTTTGAATTATTCTCCATTATAGGGATACTTTGAATTATCCCGTAATTTGTGTTGGTGAGAATACCTTGAATTATTCTCCGTTATAGGGATACTTTGAATTATCCCGTAATTTGTGTTGCTTATGAAGATTTATCTCCGCTTGCTGTCGAAGATCTTCATCAACAAAAAAAATTATTGTTTAATGTTTATTTAGCTTTCTCATCCAATCCGAGCTTTCGCGATTTCGCCGCTCGGATTGCGAGGGAGTATTAGAGAATAAATGTTAGTCAAAGTTATTTATGTTAGCCAAAGTAATTAGGCCCAAGCCCGGTTTGTAGGTTTTGGGTATTAGGGTTTCACTATTATAAATAGTGGTTGATAATAAAGTTATACCAACAGGGTTTTCATCATCCAACAAAATATATTTAGTAATCTTATGAGGACAGAAAAAGGGACTGATAAATCAGTGACGCACAATGTATATTGTTTTCATATAAACATGGATTAAAAGGTATAAAACGTGAAAGTATTCGCCGCTTATCCATGAATATGATAATCGATATATTTTTATGAGTTAATTGCATAAATGGTTCCTGTGGTCTGTCAGGTTTAACGAAAAAGGTCCCTAAACTTTTTTTTTTCCCGGATCCGTCCCCAAAGGTTTTCAGCACCGTATCGGTTAGTCCCTGACCAACATTTCGAACTTGACCGGTTAACATTATGGGTATTTTTGTCTTTTGCAAATATAATTTACATTAAAATCTATTATAACTTTAAAATAATGGTCCCTTTGGTTTAATGTAACATCACATATTTAGTCCTTCAATATTTTTTATAAATTTTTCAACTTTCTAATTAATGTGTTAATTTTTAAAAAAAAAAAATTATGTAAGAATATTTAAAATTTTCGGTAAATTTTTTTTTTGAAATGTTTTAAAAAAAATTTCTCAAAATGTTTTAAAAAAAAAAAAAAAGAAAAAATTTTTTTTTTTTTCCCGAATTTTTTTATCAGCCTTATTTTCCTCGAAATGTTTTAATAATAAAATATTTCGAAAAACAATTTAACACGAAAATTTTAAAGTAAAATTCTATTAAATTTTGACGATAAAATAGGCCGAAATATTTCGTTAAAAATTAACCGAGAATTTTTCATAAATTTTTACATAATTTATAAAACTTTTCGTTATTTATATATATTTATTATATTTTTTAATTTTTTATTATTTTATTTTTATTTTTTAATTATTTTTAAATTATTTTATTATTTATATTATATTTATTATTATTATTTACTAATTATTTTTTGATATTTTAATTTTTTTAATTTTTTTAATTTAATAATCCTGTTTTCGTACGTACACAAAACTTTAGAAAAAACTTTAAAAAACGTAAAAAAAAACCAAAAAAAATGGGAAACGTACGAAAACGTAAAAATACATATGAAAACGGATAAAAGACGGATGAAAGCGTACGAAAAGTATAAAACGGATGAAAATGTATAAAGCGTTAAAAACGTATAAGAATGTAACAGAAAAACATTAAAAAACGTTCAAAGAAAATATAAAAACGGACGTATGAAAACAGATAAAAAGAACAAAAACGGACAAAATGTACAAAAACTTGGAACGTAAAAAAACGTACAAAAACGGACGAAAACATATAAATGTTCCAAAACGCATAAAAATTAATTGAAACGGATGAAAACCTAAAATAACGGTATAAAACATAAATGAAACGTATAAAAAAGTTAAAACTTTAAAAGAAATAAAATAATTAAAAAATTAAAGAGCAAATAAAAGAAATAAAATAATTAACTGTTACAGGGACCATTTCTGAAACACAAGAAACCACAGGGATCATTTCTGAAACAAGCACGAGGGTATTTATGTCATTTATTACAACGTAAAGCCATCAATTAACGTCAAACAAACGTAAAAATGTTCAATGGTACTAAACCCGATACGGGTTAAAAACCATAATGGAACAGGATCCGGGAAAAAAAAGTTTAGGGACCTTTTTCGTTAAACCCGACAGACCACAGGGACCATTTATGCAATTAACTCTATTTTTATTTGATATTTATTAGTGGTATAACAATTTTAAAATGAATAAAAGTTAGTATTTGGTATATACGACAAAACTATTGTTTAGACAGGGTATATATTATGACATTATAATTTTGGGTTGGATAAATATGACTTTCTATTCTTTAATTGGCCCAGTCAAGTTACCGGGTTACTGGTTCAACCAGTTCAACCACCGGGTTAATCCGGTCTTCCACAATAATAAAATTTATACATATTTGGGATGATACAAAAAAGTATATATATATATATCTCGAAAATCGAGTTGACCCTAATCACTTCAAACCATCGATCATTCTTATTCTCTTTAACTGTTGTTCATCTTCGCCTCCCATTCTTTTAACCTACCAAAAGGTTGTTCTTGCGTTTTAATTTGGGGAAAATATATGACGAGCTCAGTATGGTTGAGGGCTATAAATGAGACGAGACAACTCGTGAGCTATTCTAGATCGACTCGTAAACTACTCGATTTAAACGAGTCGAGTTTGAGCTCCAAAGTTTTCTGCTCGTGAAGCTCGCGAAGCCTTATCGATCTTTGATTAAATTACATTTTTACCCTTTTATATACGTATATTTACATAAGTTTCATAAAAATCAAGTCGATTCGAGCTTTATATGTCGAGTATTCATCGAGATTGAGTCTTAATTGTGTGGAAATAATCGAGCTCGAGTCGAGCTTCGTGCTTGAATTGAGCTTCGAGCTCGAAATTAAAATCCGCCCCCCCACCCCACCCCCCCCCCCCCGCTATGAGCGAGCTCGAGCTTGACAACACTCGACTCAACTCTACTCGTTTACACCCCTTGTTCAAGCTTAAACAAGTCCATTAATAACCAATTTTTTAAACCCCAACTACGTAGAAGTAAACATTTTTTAATTCGTTATGAATTCACGTCTAGTACCTTGAACCTATATATAAGCTTGAATTGTTTTAGCATATGCATGTTTGAGCTCATTATTTTTTCAATCTAAATATAGTTTTTTTCAAGTTTATAGAAAACCGACTCGCGGTTTTAGCTATGTTCTTTTTTTTTACCATAACAGTAGGTGTAGTTTTAGTTGATACAAACAAACTTGAAGTCTCATAGACAAGGCTACTTGTCTCTTAATTCCGACTCAATTGGGCTAGGTTGTGTTCTAAGTATAATTGGTGAGCAGAAAAACGAAAACCGAATCGAACCGAACCAAACCGAAAACAATTGAACCGAATTAATAACATAACTACAAATTCGGTTTTCGTGATTGTACATAGGTTTTGGTATCTGAACGAAAACCGAACAAAAACCGAATTTTTATAAATAAAATAATTTTTTTTATAATTTTATAGAGACATATAAAAAGACCACTAAAATTTTATCCTAATATAAAAAAACACTTTTATGCTTGAATTTTATTTATTTTTTGCTAAATATATGTGTAGTTGTTATTAAAATAATTCGGGTCAACCCGAAAACCAAACTAAATTCAAATTCGGTTTTCGGTTCGATTTGGTTTTGGGGTTGACCCAAAAAAAATTTTAACCGAACAACCCGATAACCGAACTGATCAACACCCCTAAGTATAAAGAAAGGAAAATGACTGAAATCATTTTACAATAAAATGTTTCTTCTCAATTTTCTTACTTTTTTTAAATGAAATCATTTTACATTTCTCTACCATTAAAGACTAGCTATTTAAAACAAAAAGAAAAAAAGTCAGATGGAGAGGAAAATAGTGTTCTCAAGTATTACTTAAGAAGGAAAATAAATGAAAAAGAAATGTAATTTAATTGATTTAAAAATAAAATGTTTTCTCTCAATTTTCTTACTTTTCTTTAAATAAAATCATTTCACACTTCTTTGAATAAAAAAATCAGATGAGGTGGAAAATAGCTTGGCTTTAGTAAGACTCGAACTCATGACCTAAGGTTTAGGTAGAAGGAGCCTTTGCCATTTCCCCAACATGTCACTCCAATCAATTGTGTGTTCTTAACTATAAAAAAAGTTAAAAGGGACTACAAGATTAAATTAGATTACATATACCGTAAAACATGTTCACATAATACGAGTAGTATTTTTAATTGAAAGGTTTTTTTTAATTTGGCTAAAAACAATTGCCCATATTATAAATCACTACTTTATATAGAAGTGCATTTTTATAAATTTTGGTAACTTGCAATGAGCATAAAATATGATAATGAAATCCAGGAGCTTGTCTATGGACACATTATAATTGCGATGTGTACAATTATTAGTATTATGCTCTAAGCTCATGACACCGAGACCTTGAGAAAATCAATAATCACAAGTTGCCCCAACGGGTGCCTTTGCCTAACACCCGCATAGTGTTTCAAATGAAGTGCGTTTGGTTACCAGAAAGTATAGGTACACCAACGGAGAGTGGGAACAATACTTGTAATTAAGGTTTATGGCATGTATCTCCCTCGCGGGTTTATGAAACACTTAAAAGATTAAAATGCGAGGCAATGAACTCACCTTAACAGGAGGAAAATTTCTGATTGATGGCAAAAGTATATCAAGTGAAAGTAACGGCTTCGTCACACAACCTGGGGTAATATGTCAAGTCTTAGTGTGATTGTTTATATTTCAAAATTTTACGGAGTTTAACATACATATTTGATTTATAAATTTATAGAAACATTGTATCACTGTTCGGGCTATCATAATTCAGAGGTCATGCAGTATCGTTTGAGGAGCTAGGGCACTTTAAATCGTAAACCCAGCAAACTCGTCAAAACGTATACTCAAATGAAACCCCTCACATGAAATTCCCTAGTAGCGTGATACGATAAGATTATAAGTTTCTTCAAAAGTTAGTCGATGATAAATTACGTTAAATATATAACGTAATTGATTTATAATGCGTCGATCGTTGATTAATAACGACAAATGTGTCGGGTTTTAACAAAATCGAGTCTTATAATATTTATATATGTTTTTATAATTTGTATAAAAATAATATATTTTATATTTTTAAGAATACAAAAATGATAATATATACCCTTGGTTTATAAACTTTTACAAGTTTAGTCCTTTAAGTATATATAACTTAAACCTTTAACTTTAGAACTTGGAAAAATAGCCCCTCATAGTTATAACTTTGGAATAATGACATTTTCAGCCCTTTTAGTTATAAATTTTAGAAAGTTACAATATATACCCCTATGCATGAAAACTTTTACAAATCAAGTCCAAAAAGCCATGCAAGGTTATTTTAAGATTCCAAATGATATTTGCAGGTTATGGCTTATTAGAATAAGCTAAAATAAGATGTTATAACGTAACAAAAGTTTAGAAAAAGGATTCGTTAGCTAGAAAATCAAAACGGGTCATTTTTAGGGTTTTAATAAAAAAAACACATGGGTTTGAGGATTCAAGGCTTCAAACAAAAGTTCATATAGGATCTTAGGAGTATTATGAACATTCTAATACATATTATAAGCTTATTGAACAAGAATTTGAGCTTACTTGAGCTAAAATGGGTCGAAATAGGGTTTTCGGGTTTGTACGCCTAGTAACGACTTCAAGGGCTCCTTTTTCTTGATTCTTGGCTTCTATTCTGAGCTTAGAGACTTCTCTTGATCCTTCGTGGTCTGAGTTAGAACTCCTTTTGAGTGGTGATGAGTTTTTGAGGTGTCTTTGAATGAATAGGGGGGGTCGACTATTTATAGGGTTCGAAACCCTTGTTGGCCAAGTTTTGAGCTTGTTGTAAGGACCAAGGGTGTAGGGGATGACTAATAGCAGCTATGGAGTGAGTAAGGTGAGCTATGAGAGTACTGATGAAAGTGTGAAGGGGTGTGTGAGATCGCTGCCAAGGGGGTTTTTTGGATGTGCAAGTAGCTTACAAAGAGGTGATTAGGTGCTTGTAAGGTGCTTATGAAGATATTAGTTTAGTTCATAGAGGTGATTGATGTGATAGAGGTGCTAACTTAGGTGGGATATGGGTCAAAAATGAAAATAAAGGGGTGACGGGTTTTGGTTAGTTTTGGCTTAAGGTTTTTGTTTTAATACATGGCTATGGTTAAGATTAGGGATTTATTAACGGGGGTTAGGATAGTAATAGGATTAAGTTTAGGGTTTAGATTAGGTTTTTAAGGTTAGGATTAAGGTTAAAGTGGTAGTAAGAAACAAAACTAATTTTGGAGGTAAAATGACCTAATTTGACTTTCTTGCATTATTGACTTGTACATTATGTTTTAGAAAGTTGTAACTTGATTTAGGAGGGAAAAGATATTCAAATGTGGTTTATTGATACTTGTACACATGCTTTAAAGGCTTGTACATTCATTTTATATGTATACATTACATATAATTAGGGTTTTGATATAAACGTTAACGTTTAATGCTTGTTTTGAAATAACATTTTGAAAAGTACGTTAAATAGAAAATGTACTTGGTAAAAATGATATTAAGATATAGACTTGACATATTAGGATGTTTACATGATATAAACATAGATATAAATGGCATTGATAGAGGTTGCGTGAGCTCGTTTACTTTAGAGATGCAAGTTACGTTGCATAATGAGATAAAGAAAAAATTTCCCTGTAAGATGGTGGTATATATATAATAGATGGATATTACAGTGCATCTAATTTAATAGATGGATATTACATTGATGAAAATTACGGGTTGTTATATTAAACATTGATGAAATTGGCAAAGGTAGGTTGCGTGAGCTTGTTTACTTTAGTTATGCAAGTTACGTTGCATAATGAGTGGAATAAAGCGAAAATCTTTCCATGAAAATGGTTGTACTTAATTTAATAAGTAGATATTACATTGATGAAAATTTAGGGTTGTTATAGTTTCCCAACCTTAAAAGAAATCTCGTCCCGAGATTTAGTTGGATGATGGAGTGTTGTTTAAAAATAGATGTGGATACTTGGCACGAATTTGATCTTCGCGTTCCCACGTAAATTTTGGTCCTCTTTTAGAGTTCCATCTTACTTTAACTATAGGAATACGACTTTGTTTTAGTTGCTTGACTTCACGATCCATAATTTCTACTGGTTCTTCCACAAAGTTGAGTTTGTCATCGAGCCGAAGCTCTTTCATTGGAATGACGATAGACTCGTCAGATAGGCATTTTTTTAAATTAGAATAGTAGAAGGTACTGTGGACATTACTGAGTTCTTCATGAAGCTCAAGTTTGTATGCCACTGGGCCACCCTATCAAGGATCTTAAATGGTCTAATGTATCAGGGGTTAAGCTTTCCTCACTTTCCGAATCGAATGACACCTTTTTGAGGTGACACTTTCAACATAACACGATCTCTAACTTAGAATTCCAAAGGCTTTCACCTTACGTTGGCAAAACTCCTTTGCCGATCTCTTGTAGCTTGAAAGCGTTGTCGAATTTGCACTATCTTTTCAGTGGTTTCATGGATTATCTCTGGTCCTGTGAGTTGAACATCTCCAACTTCGGCCCAGCAAATAGGTGATCTACACTTTTGACCATAAAGTGCCTCGAATGGTGTTGCCTTAGTACTGGCATGGTAATTGTTATTGTAAGAAAATTCTACCAGTGGTAAGTGTCTTTCCCATCCTTTTCCAAAATCTATGACACAGGCTCGAAGCATGTCTTCGAGTGTTTGGATGGTACTTTCACTTTGTCCATCAGTTTCAGGATGATATGTTGTACTCATATCTAAATGAGTACCCAAAGCATTCTACATTGACTACCAGAATCTGGATGTGAAATGTCTATCATGATCCGAGATGATGGATATCGTTACTTCATGCCGTGAAACTATTTCCTTTATATACAACCTTGTAAGGGTTTCTATACTATCCGTTTCTCTGGTAGGGATAAAATGTGTTTATTTGGTAAGACAATCTACAATGACCTAAATTGTGTCATATCCGTTTGATGTTTTGGGTAGTTTTGAAACGAAGTCCATTGTTATTCTTTCCCATTTCCATGTAGGAATCTCTGGTTGTATCAGTAAGCCGGATGGCTTCTGACATTCTGCTTTAACTCTAGAGCATGTTAAACACTTGCCAACATACTCAGCGATGATTGCCTTCATGTTAGGCCACCAATAGAGTTTCTTTAGATCCTGATACATCTTGTCAGAACCTGGGTGGATGGAATACTTTGATTTATGAGATCCATGCATGATCAAGTCCCTTAGATTACCAAAAAGTGGTAACCAACTTCAATTCTTAATACATCAGGTTCTATCAGGACGTACTTTAAATGCTTTGTTCATTCCTTGTAGGTTCTCAGCTTTGATGTTCTCTTCTTTGATTGCCTCAGTTTGGGCTTCGAGAATTTGTGATGGTAATTTTAGGTGAAGGGTCATGACTAATGCTCAAACTCAGAGTGGTTTGATTCGTTCCTTCCGGCTTAAGGCATCTGCTACAACATTTGCCTTTCTAGGATGGTAGCGAATCTCACAATCATAATCTGCAAGCAATTCTAACCAACGGCGTTGTCTCATGTTCAACTCTTTCTGATCAAGGATATGCTAAAGACTTTTATAATCAGTGAACACAGTACACTTTGTGCCATACAGATAGTGTCTACAAATTTTAAGAGCGAACACTACTGCTCCTAATTCGAGATCAGGTGTGGTGTAGTTCTCTTCATGAGGCTTTAGTTGTCGGGATGCATATGCAATAACTTTTTCTCTTTGCATTAACACTGCTCCCAGACCTTGATGTGATGCATCACAGTAAACGACAAAGTCATCATTTCCTTCTGGTAATGCTAATATTGGAGCTTCATAAAGTTTTTATTTTAGCAGTTGGAAAGCTGACTCTTGGTTTTCTCCCCAGATATACTTCTTGTTTTTCTGGGTTAATTCAGTCAAATACTTTGAAATCTTCTAAAAATCCTTGATAAATCTCCGATAGTAGCCAGCAAGTCCTAGGAATTGGCGTATTTCTGTGGGTGTGGTAGGAGATGTCCAATTCTTAACTGCTTTAATCTTGGCGGGGTCAACGTGGATTCCTTGACTATCAATTACGTGCCCAAGAAACTGCATGATACTAATCCATAAATGACACTTGGAGAACTTTGGCATATAATTTCTCCTTTTTGAGTAATTCCAAGATTATTCTCAGGTGATCCGCATGATCTTCTTTGTTACGGGATTAGATAAGAATATCATCAATGAACACTATCACAAATTTATCCAAGTATGGTTTACACACACAGTTTATGAGATCCATAAACACAGCAGGTGCGTTAGTTAAACCAAATGGCATCACATGGAATTCATTTTGTCCGTACCGCGTTCTGAAAGTAGTCTTGGGAATATCTTTATCCTTGACTCTCAGTTGGTGATATCCTGATCTCAAGTTAATTTTTGAGTAAATACTCAAACCTTGAAGTTGGTCGAATAAATCATCTATCATGGGTAATGGGTAACGATTCTTTATGGTAAGTTTATTCAGCTCCCGATAATGGATACACATTCTGAAAGATTCGTCTTTCTTTTCAACAAATAAGACAGGAGCTCCCCAAGGCTAAGTACTCGGTCGGATAAAACCTCAGTCTGCTAACTCTTGGAGTTGGTTTGATAGTTCCTGCATTTCTAAAGGAGCTAATCTGTAAGGTGCTCGGGCTTCTGGTGCCGATCCTAGAATTAAATTGATTTGGAATTCTACTTGGCGAACCGGAGGAAGGCCAGGTAGATCTTCAAGGAAAACTTCCAGAAATTCTCTGACCACTGGTATGTCTTCCCGTCGTTTTTCGTCTGACTTCTTCTCCATTACTTGGGCTACGAAAACTTAACATCCTCTGGATATATACCTTTTGGTTTTAATACAGGATATGAGGCTTAGTCGGGTTTTACTTCGATCACCTCGAATGATTAAAGTTTCACTGTCGATTGGGATGTGGACGACTTTCTCGTCACGGATAATTCTAGCATGATACTTGGATAACCAATCCATACCAATGACGACGTCGAAACTACCGAGTCTAATCGGCATAAGATCAATTTCGAAAGGTTGGTTTAGCAAAATCAGAGTGTAACTTTGGATAATGGTATTAGTGCCTACTAGGTTTCCATCGGCCATTTCAATGTCGTAGGTGGTATCTAGTGTAATTGGTGGGATATTAAGCATAGAAGCAAGAGATATGGATACAAAACTTTTATCGGCTCCTAAATCAAATAATACTCTAGCTAAATGATGGTTTAGGAGGAACATACCCATGACTACGTTCGGGTCTTGGTGAGCGTTCTTGTACCTTAGCAAGTATGCTCTTCCACGGGCATTGTTGTTTGCTTTTGGGCACTGATTTCTGTAGTGCCCCTTCTCTCCACAGGCATGACAAGTTACTGACACTGGCTGCAGGTTGCTTCCAGTGGCTGGCCCTTTGTTTCTGCAGCACCTGGTCAGATGACCTACCTTGTTGCAAGTCTGACACTTGACAGTGCAAGGTCCTATGTGATGCAGGGTGCATTTCTTACACATGGGAAGGCTTCCAGTATACCTACTGTTTTCTGTTGGGGCGGCAGCATAAGCCCTGATAGTTTCTTGCCTTCTATTCTCTTGTTGTTGGTTATCATTGTTATGGTTGTTATTACGGTTATTTTGGTAGTTGTTGTTGTTGAAGGTTCTTCTATCATCAAACTTTTATTTGTGATCATTGGTTCCTTGCACATAATTACGCTTTGTTACCTGATCCATTAACCTATGGGTTATGGTAATGGCTTCCTCCAAAGTTTGAGGCTTTAAAGCGGTAACATTCCCTTCAATACCTCTGGGTAATCCCCTGATGAAGACTTCCATGAGTTTCTCAGAATTTGGCACCATAGTTGGGCATAAAACTGCCTATTCCTGGAATCTTCTAACGTAAGTCTTGAGATCATTTCCTTTTACAGTCAGATTGTAAATATCATCTTCCATTTTCTTGATCTCAGTTTGGGGACAATACTTCTTTATTAAGAGCTTTTTAAATTCAGACCAGGTGGTCTTGTAAGCTTCTTCTATTGCAATAGGTTGGGCGAATGAATTCCACCAGGACAAAGCTTCTTCAGTTTAGAGTACCAATAGCAAATTTCACTTTGCAGTGCTCGGTACAGTTACTACGGAGAAATACTGATTCAGTTCGTTCAAACCAATAGATGAGGCCAACAGCGCCTTCCGTACCTTTGAAATTGAAAGGTTGGCAGCTCATAAACTCTTTGTAGCTACATTTTCTTGCTACAGGAGTTTCACTTTGTCTGGTATTCCTATTGGTATTGTCAGTATTTGCTATGGTAGCAGCTTGGGCTTTCAGAGCTACAACAACACTATCAGCAACTAGTTTCCTGATGGAAGCCTGAGACATGGCTGGTGCTGTAGATGTTGGTGTCCTCTTGGGAGCCATTTATATAAACATTTTCTAGACAACAAAATAAGATTATATATAATGATTTAGTCATATCACATGTCTTATGTATAATATAACTTTTCATACTTGTGATATTGAATCAGTTTGACATAACCATACAATGATATATTCTTATTTGGCATAAGTTCTAACAAAGAAATACACATCCTTTGATATTACTTTGTAGGTTATAACAGAAGATTTTGGAATCGACATACTAACAAGCATTTAACTCATTAGGTTTCTCAAGGGCTGGTTCACTTCTCAGTGGTTTCAGTTAGTATGATACCTGACGACAACTTAGAGAACTCGAATATGGCATCATACGTATATGCAGTAATCGTATTTCAAGTCTTAGGATAGGACAACCCCGCTAGATTAATACATAAAACTCGTATCATAAACAGAGAATAGGTATAATGGAATCACCACTTTATTAAGTCATAAACAACTTGTCTACATATTTTACATAGTCAAAATTTGACAAGTGTCATTATTTATGCCACATATCCGATGGTTGGATTCTAACAAAAGTTCTAAATGATAAGGATCTAGTCTAGTAGTCTAGTGGTCCTCCCTTATGGTTCTTGAGTTCACGGATCTTGTCCAGAAGACTCTTCATATCTGATCGATGGCGAACCTGGATATCCTCGATGAGTATCTCCAGAGTAGAAGTCCTGACGTGAGCAAGAACAATCTTGTCGTCATGCCTTATTTGCTCTCCCTGAAATTTAGAAATCTGAATACGGGCTTCTTGAAGTTCGATTTCTAGTTGGTCAAAATCTCGCTATATGATTACTCAACCATTACTAAGACCTTTTATCTTATCTTCCATGTGCTCAATGCACTCAAGAGGGAGCTCATCTAAGTGATTCAGAATAGTTTCGATTTTTTCCTCATGATGCTCTAGATGCTTCTTACGAGAACTTTCTCTAATTTCAAATACCTAAGGTGGGGTAGAGAAATTAGTAGAGGAGGATGATAGGAAACGAGCTCGTTTCTGAGGTGGTAAAATCTCTTCAGGAAGAAATAAATCTGGGGTCAAAACTTGGTGATTGTGGGGGGTAAACATTGGGTTGAAGGAAAATGCGTCTTATGATAACTCTCTCCCATCTCAAATACCTGAGGTGGGGCGGAGGAATCAGTAGAGAAGGGTGATAGGAAATGGGCTTGTTTCTGAGGTGGCAAAATCTCTTCGGGAAGAAAGAAATCTCGAGGATCAAATGGTGGTGATGGTGATAACACTGGAGATGGAGGCAAAATAGGCAATGGAACGATAGGAGTTCGTGGTAGTGGAATAGGTGATTTATTACTAGTAGCATTATATGCTTGCATGACCTTCATATATTGATCATTGTGGAAAGGTGAGATGGCTAGCGAGGCAAAAAGATCCTTAGATAAATCCTTTGAAGGATCAGAAGAAGTGTTTCCCGGTGAGGCTGGGGATAGTCCGGTGAAGCCGGGGTATAGTCAGGAGTATTTGTAGAGGAAAAAGCATCCTCAACATTGGAATCAGATGGGACGATAATAGTGTAGATATAGTCAGGAGTAGACATAATTCTGTAACAACCCAGTGGAAAATAACATAAGTTATTTATATAATAGTTATGTATCTTTACATACTATTCAAGAAATGTAGTGGCACGAAGGACTTTCTTGGATGGAAAAAGTAGTTATTGTTAAGGTTTTAACCTTGTTCTCTATAACCGAGGCTCTTGATACCAATCTGTAACACCCCGATATTTGACATATAGCAGCGAAAGCTAATTTGGGGTATCGCTTCATGAATTAAAAGTCATAATCATAGAAAATGACTCAAAAGAGACGTTTTAGAAAATTTAGTTATCATTCAATATCATATCAGAGTTTTTACAAAGGAGGTCCCAAAATATATTGAAAACATAAAGTTTGAATGATAACAAGTTTGGACGTCCTCAAGTCCAATGCCACTCCGTGCCATAGGTTGCTCAATTACCTGAGATAAACATGCAAAAAGGGTCAACACAAAGGTTGAGTGAAATTCATAGGTTTGAAATGTAATAGTTGAATATAATTCATTGTAATGGTAATAATTACATGCATTTACAATTATCATGGAAAATAGTATTATTGCCCTAAGCTCATGCAACCAAACATTAACCATAATTCAAGTCGTTACAAATTGTTTCCATATGGGTGCCTCTACCCAAAGATGTTGTGGGAGCCTCTACCCAAATATGTGGTGGGAGTCTCTACCCAAAGATGTTGTGGATGCCTCATGGCAAATGGAGGTAACTTAGGCAATAATATATCAGGATAGCATACAGTTGAAAATACTTGTATTCATGGTTTATAGCATGTATCTCCCCATGGGATTTTAGAAAACATGTAAAGGGGGGACGATTGATTTGAAATTTAATTCAAATGAGAGTAAACAGCCTCGTCACGCAACCTGGGGGTAATATGTCAAATCTTAGTTCGATTGTTGATATTACAAACTTTATTTCATAAAGTTTAACAGTTTTTGGTTTGATAATTTATGAAAGTATCGTATCACTGTTCGGGCTATCATAATTCAAAGGTCATGTAGTAAACGTTTGAGGAGCTAGGACACTTTAAATCGTAAATCCAGCAACTCGTCAAAACGTCTACCCAAATGAAACCCCTCACATGAAACTCCCTAGTAACGTGATACGTTATAGATTAAATGATAAGATTTTATCTTTTTAAGTTTCTTCAAAAGCTAGCGGATGATAAATTATGTTAAATATATAACATAATTAATTTTATAATGTTTTGATAGACAAATGATAACGACAAATGTGTCGGGCTTTAATAAAATCGAGTCTTATAATATTTAATTATATTTTTAAAACATTAAACCTTTAACTTTCAAGTATGACAAAACAAACCCCTAAAGTTTAACTTTAGGATAATTACATTTTTGGCCCAAAAGTTATAAAGTTTCATAATTTACAATATATACCCCTTTACATGAAATGTTTTGCGTTTTTAGTCCAAATTCCATAATTTTTGTATTTTTGATCTTGAAATCAAATTTGCAGGTTATAGCTTATTACTATAAGCTAAAATAAGTAACTTTTATGATCTTAAAGCTTATGAAAAGAGCTTATTAGCTTAAAATCCAAAACGGGTTTGTTTGGTTTAGGAAAACCAAACTGTGTGGGTTTATGGTTCAAGGCTTAAACAAGTAGCTTATACATGATCTAGTAGAGCTTATTAAGGATTTAAAATAAGACAAGAGATTATTGAATGAGTAGAAAAGCTTACTAATACACGAATGGGTTGAAATGGTTGATATGGTTCGAAAATGGCTTAGAGATGAATCAAGGGCTCTTCTTTCTTGTTTTTTGGCTTCTACTTGGCTTCTACTTCCTTTTTATTCTTCTTTAGCTTGGTTAGATCATAATTTTGAAGTAGTATGAAGTTTTGATGGTGAATTGAAAGTGTGTGTATGTTTCGTGTATATATAGGGTGAAGAAAGGAGTAATGGCCAAGTTTACTTGGTGTGGTGGCCAATGTGTAGTAGAGTAGTGACCAAGGGATACTAGGGGTGACTAAGGAGGGCTAGGGATAGCTTTGAAAGGTGTATGGAGGTGTATGAGGGTTCAGTTATTAAGGGTGGTGACAAGGGGTGTTTGCTTGGTGAGCAAGGGTGTGACAAAGGTGTGTGGGTGCTTGGTTGGTGACAAGGGGTGTTTGCTTGGTGAGCAAGGGTGTGACAAAGGTGTGTGGGTGCTTGGTTGGTGACAAGGTGGTGATGGAGGTGGTAGGGTGATAGCTAGGTGGTGAGTCATGGTAAAGTTAGGGTGGTTGCTTAGTTTAAACTTGGTTCGAGATAGTTAGGGGGTGATGGGTTCATTAGGGTTTTCGGGTTAGGGTTTTAGTTTTTTTAGGACAAGTAGAGGCTGAGATTAGAGAGGGAAAAGTGTTTAAATATTGTGCATTGAGTACTTGTACTTAGTGCTAAAGAGGTGGTACGAAATCCTTAAGAAAATAGAGGGAAAATGAGCTAGTTTGAATTTATGCTTTATTGGCTTATACATTAAGCTCAAATGAGTTGTACTTTGATTTAGGAGGGAAAATGTAATTCAAATATTATAAATTGATCACTTGTACACATGCTTGAAGGCTTATACATTTATTGTGTATGTAAACATTACACGAAGTTAGGGTTTTAATATAAACGTTAACGTTTAATATCAGTTTTATAATAACGTTTTGAAAAGTACGTTAAATAGATAACATATGATAAAATGGAGTTTAAAACATATTGCTTAACATATTATAACGTTTACTTGCTTTCAACGTTGATGAAATTGGCATAGGTGGGTTGCGTGAGCTTGTTTACTTTAGTTATGCAAGTTACGTTGCATAATGAGTGGAATAAAGCAAAAATCTTTCCGGCTACTCCCCCCACGGCCTAACTCAACCAGTCTCACGTGTGGTATACTGTCCATAGAAACCCCCGCACCATCACCAATTCCAAACGATCCCCTTTTAAAGCGAGGCCCAATCTTCCAGCGTAGTTGTAATTTATTTACTATCTACCGAAGCCAATACAACCAACCCAAACTCGTAATCAGTCCCCGAATAACCGGATGCCCATTCAAACACAAGCCCAGAGCTCGTTTATCTGTTCCCACAAAACACTGCCACCCCCTCCCCGCACCCACCAAATAAAAAAAAAAAACCCACAAAAAAAAAAACCCCATCTTCCCCCCACAAATAATCCCAAACCACCACCCATCCCCATTGTTAATACCTACAACAACCCCTCCCCACCCACAAACCCAAAACCAACCCCCCCCCCCACGCCTGACCCCCCCCAACCCCTTAACTCCCACTACCCCAATCAGCCCCAAGTGCCACACACAAACCACCAAACTCATGCCACCAAACCCCAATCACCTCCCCAAAATATTTAAATAACAGACTTCTACACCCACTCCACCCCCCGCCGTTTCCACCCTCCCGCACTCCCGCCTCCCCACTCACCTATACTCCCTTTCCTCCCAACTTATAACAATTGCGCAAACCCCCCTTTCAACCCCCCTACCTCTTTCCAGCAACGTTTTTCCCCCCCCCCCACCCAACAATACCCTCCATCAATACTCATTCTCAACCTTACTCACCCAATTTGCCCACCACCCCCCCCCCCCCCCCACCCCCCACTTACCAGGAACTAACAATTCCGCAGGTCCCTACGCAATTAGCCTTCGCTCAGTCCCACTCCCCCATCTTCATCATCCCCGTGATCTCATCAAGTCCCAAAGAAACTGCCCCCGCCTACCCCCCCCCCCGCTTCCCCCCCACCCCCGCACCCCCCCCACCCGCACCCCCCCCCCCCCCCACCCCCCCCACTCCCCCCCCCCCCCCCCCCCCCCCCCCCCCTCCCCCCCACACCCCCCCCCCGCCCCCACCCCCCCCCCCCCCCCCCCCCCTCCCCCCCCCCCCCCCCCCCCCCCTCCCCCCCCCCCCCCCCCCCCCCCACACCCCCCCCCCCACCCCAGCCCCCCCCCCCCCCACCCCTCCCCCCACTCTCCCCCCACCCCCCCCATCCCCCCCCTCACCACCCCCCCCCCCCACTCCCCCGCACTCCCCCCCCCCCCCCACCCCCCCCCCCTAACTCCCCCGCCTCCCCCATTATCTCTCTCCTCTGTCCCAAAAATCGCCCCCCCTTGTCTTTATTCCACCCTCCCCCTAGGTTCGCCCCCCGTAACGCCCGCCCCACTTCCCTCCACCCCCCCGCCCCACCCCCGCCCCCCACCCCCCCCCCCGCCTCGCCCCGCCCCCCCCCCCCGCCCCCCCCCCCCCACATGCCGTTGCATCCCCACATCGCACGCTGGCCGCTCCCCGCCCCCTCCCTTTACCCCCCTCCCCAACCAACCCCCCCACCCCCCCACCAACCCCGCCCCCCTTAAACCCACCCCTCCCCACACCCTCCCGCGTTTTCCTTGGGCCACGTCTCGGCACCCCACCCCCTTGTTGGTAATTGTACCAGCGCACAGGCAGAACCTCCGTCCACCACCACCAAACAAAAACCCTCGTACACCACCCCAACCGGCAGCCACCCAATCCACCCCACCAAAAACCAACCACCAATCCAATACAAAACAACCATCCAGAAACAAAAACACCATTGAGAACCCTAACATGCCAAGACCCACCAATTCGAACCAACAAACCCATGAACGCCACCAAGAGCACCGCCACCCTAGCACCATACCCACCCGCAACAGACACACCCCCCCCCCGTCCCCATCAGTCGACCGCCCTTCTCCCCCCCCAAATCAAAATTAGTATCCCTCCCCCCCGGCGGCAGACCAACCCCCCCGTCCACTCTCGCCGGTCGCCCCCACTAGTTTTCTCTTCCTCCGGTGGTACTTGCCTGGGCTCTCCTACCACAACACACACCTCTACACATCTTTTTTCTTCTGCCGTGCCCCTCACCAAGTGGCAGACTATCACCCACCTTCCCGAAGCCCCACCAGAAGTGTCCGCTGGCCCCCCCCCCTCCGCGTGTTGTTGCAGGGTTGGTGAGCAATGGGCTGGGAGTGTGTTTTGTTGGTGGGTGGCTTGTGTGGAGATCGTGGGATTGTATCATTGTGATAGTTGTTTGGTTTCATCAGGTTTGGCAGAGCTGTTGAGGTGGTGTTTTTTTCTTGTTGGTTCCTTATGGGTGTTGTGTGGGAGGGGCTTGGGTTGGTGTTTGCTTATATGCATAGTTAGCCGCGAGCACTGTCCAGTTTGTGTTGATGGGCATCGTTCTGAGATCTGTGCTAGGTCGGCATTGTGTTTGTTGATGGGGTATCTTTGGGATTGCCAGTTGTGTATCATGGTGTAGCTCAGTTTTGTAATTTTTGTGTCGTGTCGTGTTGGTCTGGCGAGTCGGGGTGGGGTGGGGGGGTGTGAAGTGTGTGCTTGGGTGGGGGGGGTGGTTAGGTGAGGGTGTCTGTTGTAGTGTTGGTGCCAGGGGTGGGTTGGTGGGAGGCGATGGTGGGGGGGCTGCGTTGCTGAGGGCTGCGCGCAGGGTGGAGGGTGTGGTTGGAGAGGTGTGGTGGGGGGGTTGGGGGGGGGTTGCGGTGGCGGGGGAGGGGGGGATGGGTGAGGCCGACAGTGGGGGGGTGTGGGGGAGGGGTGCGGGTGGGCGGGATGGGGGGGGTGGGGCGGGGGGGGAGTGGAGGGGGGTGGGCCGAGGTTAGGCGGGAGTGGGGGAGTGGGTTGGGGCGGGGAGGGAGGGGGGGGCGGGGTGGGGCGGGGGGCGGAGTGGAAGCGGAGCCTCGCCGAGGGGGCTGCTGAGCGGAGAGGGCGGGGCCGAAGGAGAGGCAAGGCGGGGGGGAATGGGGGGGTGTGGGGCTGGGCAAGTTCCGGGGGGCTGCAGGCTGGATGGAGTGGGATCGGGGGGGTGGTGAGGGGGGCTATGGGGTGGTGGGGGTTGGGGGGGATGGCGGGGCGGGGGGGGGTGGGGGGGGGGGGGCTGTCTCCTCGCACGAGCAAAAAGACGATAAAACCACCGCCCCCCTACCACCCCTTAACAAGCAAACACCCACCTCCCCAAGAGCCCCACCCACGCCACCCCGTGAAGATACCCCTTGACCCCACCCATAGCTGCCACCCAGTCCCACACTAAAACACTACACAACACCACAACACCTATCACAACCATCACACACTAACCCATAAACAGCCAAACAACAAAACAAACGCACGACACCTCCACCCCCCACCCCCCCCCCCCCCCCCCCCCCCCCCGCCCTGGTTTCTCTTGCTCCCCCCCCACTACCCCCCCCCCCCCGCCCCCCCCCCCCCCCCCCCACCCCCCACCCACCCTCCCCGCCCCCCTCTTTGTTTGTGGCTCTGTTTTCCCTTTCTTTTCTACTTTCCCCCACCCACACAAGAGCACCACTCTCAAACCACACAACCCCAAAACCACATCCCACCACAATAACATGAGACAAAACACCCCTCCAAAAGAATCAACACCTCCACCCCCCACCCACTCCCACCACCTCCCTACACTAGCAACCCCCACACACCCCACCTTCGCATCCCCACCCCCCACAGCCCAACCAACCATAACGTCACAAATCACCCACACTTCCAACTCATCAACCCCACACTCCACAAACCAACAACAACCATACACACACGCACCCCCCACCCCCCATATGATAACAACAAAACACCACAACACAACTGCCAACATAGACACAAAACAACATCGCCAAATCAACTCCCGACAAAACACCCCCCCACCCACTAACACCGCATAAACACACACACCCCACAACCGCCACAATAAAAACCCAAAAACAAAAAACAAAAATACCCAAACCACACACAAAAAACCAAACCAGGCCAAACATAAAAAAAAAAACACACTCACACCAAAGACATACCCCCCCAGTCAACGAACACCCCCCAGCATCAATCCAAAACACACCATCACACCCCCACCCACACAAACACCCCCCCCCCCCCCCCCACACCCCAACACCAACCCAAAACACCATACACCACACCCGCCCAACCCCAACTAACAAAACCTAAATCAAAAACAAGAACAAAACCAACCAACCACGATGACAAACAAACACACTATAATCAACCAAGACGCACAAACCCCCCACGCCCCAAGAAAACCACAAGCCAAAACAACATAAACACACCACAACACATAACCAACCCAAAACAAAAAACATAACCAACAACCACCACCAACAACAACAACACAACACCCACCATCCAAACAACCCCCACAACACATACACCCAACAAACACAACACACTCAAATCGAAACAAACACCAACAAAGCCAACAAAAAACATAACACCAAACAAAAACACAAACCAACAACAAAACTAACCAAACACCACACAAAACACACACACACAAACACTACAACAAAACAACAGGACACATAACACACCCAAACACCCATACGAAATGATATAGGGGCAAACAACAGAAATAATCCAAGCAACAAAATCACACCACACCCCAAGACCAAAACATGACCAAACAAACCACACACACAAACAAAAACTACCCACCTCTCAAATCCCCCCCTCCCCTCCACAACATCAACACCCACCAAAACACCCACACTCTAACCCCCCCCCATTACAACCACCCCCCTCGATGTACGACTCCATCCCAGCACTGTACCACCTCCCCACCATCGCCTCACAAGCTACACGCCACAAACACCTCCCCCACCCACACCCCCCTACCCCCGCATGAGGGGCAACCACCCAAACACACGCGCCCAGACCACCCCCCCCCCCCGCCCCCGCGGACTCTTGCCGTTTCCCCTTTTTCACACAAGCCCCAAATCGCCCAAGCTGCAACACCCCTTTTTACCCCCCAAGACCCCCCCAACCCACCCATCAATCAACAAAACCCCACCCTATCCCCACCCACGGAGATTACATGCATTTCTATCGACTTTCTCATTCCGAGTTAGTTGTTATTGAAAAGGTGACAGTCTGCTCCAGCCTCCGATCACTAAAACCAAAGTGCACTATTGAGTCTAGAGCCAAAAGAGATCATCCATAAATCTCATTAGGACACTTGTCAAAATTATGCTTGCTATTTCACATAATGTGAATAACGAGAAATATATAAAGAGTCCTACGCATTATCCTTGTGATTTTGCTAGAACATCAGAGTGATGCTCAAGTAATCACAATGAAGATGGAAATCCTTCTTGAGCAAACATCAAACAAGCTCATGGTAGGTGACTTGTGCGATTCTATATGAATCAAACTTGTGACAACTGAAAAGAAACGCTGGTGCGATTCCACAAGAATCAAACTTGTTCTAGTATATGAATTGATGATTGATGATGAATTTTTGAAATGATTAACACTCTCGATGTGTCACAAAACCACTTTAGCAAGTGACACGTCGATTGATTTTCAAATCGATTTTTCTATTCAAATAGTGAGACAGTAACTCACAACTAATCCGGTTAATGCTGATAAGTTGCGAATTCGGTTAAACTTGGAAACTGCTAATCCGATTAATGCTGATAAGCTGTGAATTCGGTTAAACTTGGAAACTGCTAATTCGGTTACGAAACCCAAAAACTCAAAAACACAAAAAGACTAACTTTTGAACATTTTTTCGCTAATTTTCTTGTACAACTAGTATTACTAAGCCTATAGGTACCTTAAAAATGCAAACTTTATGGGTTTTAAGCCAAAAATTTCAAAATCAAGATTTGTACTTTCTAAGGTTTTTCAAAAAACAAAAGTTGTAAAAAATTGATTTTTTATTTAATCCAAAGCAAATACACCTATATCCAAATATACTAGATCAACTTTACCAAAGTAAATGATCTTTTAGTGTATGTTGAAGCTTCGAAAACAAAAAAACAAGAAAAAAAACTACGGTTTAAAGGAAAGAAACGAACCAAAAGAAAACAATCATAAGAACTAAACAAATCACTCCATGGCTCTTGATACCAACTGTAGAACATTCAAATAACATACATGGAAAGAGGAAGAGAGGTGGTTTTAGAGAGAGAGTGGTTGGATAAACATTTTAGAGAGAGAAAGAAACATAAGAGAGAAGATGTCACACCCCGTTAGTTCAGGTCAATATTTTTTAAACTTTTCCGATTATTATCTTTGACTTTTATACGTTACGTTTGAAATAGTTTACCGGGAAGTTAAACCGCGTAAATATGAAAAACGTCATCGGGGGCGTTTCGGTATCGGTTATTAATTAATTTAGGCTTTATATGAGATATTTTAACTTTTCTAAGTGTTTCGTGATTTTTAATCACTTCCGATATTAATTATAGGGTTTTATTTTTTAAATTGCGTTTTTCGCGTTTTTGACCAAACGGAACCCCGGAGACTCAAAATCTTTTCGTGTAAACTCAAGTTATCGATAATCTTATACCTTAAGTCCAAAAATTTCATGATCATGCTCATGTCCTCACCTCTACCCACAAAATTTTAGCCTATGGACAAGCTTGGACTTGAAATTAAATCATTTATGCTCCACTAACTCAAAATTTGAAAACTTACCATGCATGTGAAGGAAAATGACAACTTTGTTGGCTAGTGACTTGCATGCATGCCATTTCTTACACACTTGGACTATTATTGGTGAGCCAAGACCAAGTCATGAGCTAAACTTGGAGCCAAAGTTAGCTTAAACTTCCCCCCTCCTTGTGGCTAACTTAGACCAAACCCAAGACCACACACACTCTTGGTGTGTGTTGGTCACATATGTGCATCTATAAACCTTAAAACCCTAATCCATGTCCTATAAATACTATGTTATATCACAACTAGGGTTCACTTGCATTTCCAAACCCCAAACAAAAACTCACATCTCTCTTTCTCTCTTTCTTTGCTCACGGCATCAAACCCACACACAAACACATTCATAACTTTTGATTTTCTTCAAGATCCACACATTCTAAGTTCATTTACAAGGGTTTCTAAGGTAGATCCAAGTATTAGTTGTTTGATTTTCAAGGGTTTCTCAAGATTATAAAATTAGGGTTTCTAATTTTATAAGTGGGTTTATAGATCTAGTCATCTTAGGTGTAGATCTTGTGACTTCTACTTGTTTCCTTCATTCTTGTAAGTATTTCTTGCTCACCTCTTATTTCATTTCTTTGAATCCTATGAGTATTGTTTAAGTTTAAGAGTCCATGCGTTTGTGTTATTTTTATAAAAAGAAATGATAAACATCTTGACAACTTTTATAAAAATGGAAGTATTATGTTTGTTGTTTTACAAGTATGGTGAGATGAGTTGAAAAGTGGGTTGCAACAATAGAAATAAAGGGGATTAGGTTAGATTTAGGTGTGGTTTTGTTGTGGATTAGTTGTGAACGGAGATTAGGCTAGACTAGGCACTATTGTGAAGTTTGGGTGGATTTTGGTTGCGTTTTTGACAAAAAGAGCTTGCTGTCCCAAATTAGTTTTGAGGTTTTGAGCGACCTAAAAATGTTTTCATTAGGCGTAAAAGTAGTTTTTGAAGAGCTTGTTTCGAATAGATAGTTTTTCACATATCTCAGTTTAAAATCTGCTTTAAAACGGCCAAGTTATAACCAAATGAAACTTGAAATATTTTTTGGCAAAACCCAATGAATAGAGTGCTGATGTGAATAGTAAAAATGGTATTCGGACACTTTCGGACCTTTTTTGACTTTCTAAACACTAGCGAAACATATAGTAACACATATATATAGATTAGCATCATTTGAAGATGTCATTAACATATTTTAGGAAAAGCGATAAAGTTACTAAAAATAGTAAGTTTGGTAAAATTTAACGGATCAGACTTGGAAGTTAAGCGATTATGGTTAGTTAGCGCATTTGATTATATGGAAACTTAACAAATATAGGGGACGGTATTAACGTCTTGAAACTAAAAACTTTCCCAAAATAGAAACTTTCTAAAAGTAGTAATTTTTGGATGAACGTCAAGACTTGACGAAAAACTCTATGTAGTCATACTTTATTAAAAAAATTAAAGCACAAACACATATGGATGTCTTTCTCTTGAAAGCGTGTCATACAAGTTTCGGTTATCTTTCATTTAGCTAAGACGCGTCATTTATTTAGGTCGCGTGTAGGACCTTTCGGCTTTATTTCTTCCTCGTTATTATCGATTCACCACTGCTTATGTGAGATTTTCAATAGCCCTATGTTTTACCAAGTTTCAAATGCTTTTATACTTTGGGGTGAGAAACAATGTTTGCTTTTAAAATTGGGACACAATTTTCCTAACGTATTTTTACATGTTTTATGTGTTGCCTAAGTTGCTTACAAACCACTATTGCCCGAACTATCATGAACCGTTAGTCACCTATGGCCAATTGGATTGGTTAAGTGAGCGTGAATGCGTAAATAGATTCTATTGGACTAATACCCCCTTTCTGGTTTGTTTCTTAAATTAGCCTGCGACAAATGGATAATGTCCATGTCATTGTGCGTGTGTGGTCTATTGGTTTGGGAACACCAATTAAAGGGCAAAATACTATGTGGCATGATATAATTGCCAAATTTTTATTAGCATCGGTCCTCATAAGAAATAGCGTAACAAATAAATACTTTTTATGGGATGCTGTATTTAGTTATAGTATCGCAATATGTTTTTTTTTTTTTTGAAATCTTGTGGTCCACTCTTGTACTAACTTAAACCTATGAATTCACCAACATATGTTGACGTTTTAAACATGTTTTCTCAGGTGCTTTAGCTGGCTTGATTCTTGGAATGCTAAATGGAGTCTAGTGCTATGTGACTAATCGCTAATTTCAAGACTTTATCATTTATATAACACGTTGTCATTGTCAAACTTTGCTATGCTTCCGCTACATTAACTCTCTACTGACTGGTAGTAAACTTAAATTTTATTTTCTTTATGCAACGAGTACAACTATTTTTCAAACGTCCATGATTAGTGGTCGTTCTTTATTGCTTTGTGTTCGGATTGTTATGACGTCACGCCCTCGGACACGTATTCCGTCCAGGCCCCGTCTGGGGGTGTGACAGATTGGTAATCAGAGCCAAGGTTATAGAGAACCAGGTAGTTATACTAGGTCTGGTCTATAACCAGTATGTGATCCTATGTGCCTCTATCTGTGCTTACGTGTTGTCTATCCTTGCTATACATATATATAAGATTTCTATATATACTTGAGACTATTATATATTGCCATATTTACCTTGCCATTCATTTCATCGTTTCTTTATGCCTTGCATGGTTTCATATAAAGGAGATTTATATAAACTTTTGCTTGTGCAGATCATGGCAGCTTCAGCTATTGCTATTTCTTCTGATTCTTCGGATGAGAGTGTGGGATCACCGCCCTCTCGGGTTATTCTTTTTGGTGATATTCCTACTGTTATTCCTTCTACTTCTGTGGTTGCTCCAGAGACTTCTACTATTGCTCCTGTTATTTCATCTGCCGCTCCTGTGGTTGAGACGACTCTTGTCGCTTCACCCACTGGATTGTGTGGCTTGATTCCCTATTCGGATTCCGATTCTGATTCACCAGATGAGATGTCTTCACCAGAGCACATTTCCCCGCTACCAGCTATTTCACCATTCTTATGCACCGATTCTTCTGAGGCTCCTGATTCTTCTGATGGACCACCATCGCAGGACCTTTATGTTGCTATTGTTGCTCGTTAGAGGAGCAGGGTAACAGCACGTCCATCATCATCATCTGAGTTTCCTATTGCTCCTGTTACTTCCCCACCCGGGATTCATCGACGGCCAGCGATTCTTATCTGACCTGGGGAGGCTATTCCTTTTGGTCGACCTTACCGCACCCATCTTAACTGGCCACGTAAGTTGTTGACTGCGAGGAAGAGAGTTGGACCTTTATCAGCTCGTAGATTAGCATCGAGACATGCATCACCTCGTTCTTCAGACCACCGCTCATCTTCTTCTAGTTCATCTTTGGATTCTTTACCAGTTCATTCTTCGGGTTTGGATACATCAGATCAGGCTCATTCTGGATCTTCGACTAGAGATGTACCACCTAGATTGTGTTACCCTCCAAGGAGAGCACCATGACGTAGTGAGGCATTTCGTCATTGGTGTACTACTCCATTATCTACTTTGTATCCACCGACTTCATTCATCTTCACATTCTGCTGGACCATCTCGCAAGATATATAGATCCCCGGTTGATTTTGTACCATCATCTATGCCAGTTATAGGATCATTAGCTCCTACCCGTGTTGATCTCTTACCACCTCGTAAGAGGTTTAGAGATTCATATTCGTCTAAGGCTAGCATAGAGGAGGATACTGAGATTGATCCTATAGAGACTGAGGTTGATATAGAGTTAAGTTAGAGTTCCTGTATTCCTTGATGGACTTGAACCTTACCTTCTAAAAACTCTAGAAGATGGACCATTTGTACCCATGTCAAGTTTGTCCACTACTGAAAATCCTTTACCCAAACGTCAAAATCAATGGTCAAATGCTGAGAGTCGTCTTGCTAATCAAAAAAAAGATTCGAAAGTGTCATTAATCTTGTTTTACCAAATGAATGTTTTATGAATCAGTCATTAAGTGCAAAACTGCTAAAGAAATGTGGAATGATCTCAATCTAGCTCATGATGACACCCACTAAACAAGACACCAAGATTGCAGCCTTGAGACTTAAGTTTAATGCTTTTAAATCACTTGAAGGTGAAAAAGTAATGGGAACATTCACAAGGCTAAAATGCTTGCTAAATGACCTTGAAAATAATGGTGTCATCATTCCTCAAGTAGAAGTCAATGCCACGTTTGTTAATAGCCTGCCAAGAAAATGGCTAAGCATGAATCAAACTCAGAGGGCAAATAATTCCATTAAAAATGACAGTCTGGCTACACTGTATGGCAAGTACAATTATGAGGAAGGTCTGATTGATCAAATCTATGAGTCAGAGACACAAAGATTTTCATTTTCAGGCCTCAAGCCAAAGCCTATATCTAACTCATATTTTTAAGATAGTGACTCAGATGTTGAGAGGAACCAAGGATCAGTAGTGAACTTTTGGCTGACTTAAACGCTGAGTATCATAAAAGGGATCTTCTTGCCAATCAGAAAAGATTCTATAAAAGATCTGGGGAAGGTTGGATCTGCTAGGAAACCTATAGACAAAACTAAAGAAACCTGTTTTGCTGTGGAAAATGGGTGATTTCAAAAAAGTCGCCCTTCAAACAAAACCTCCACTCCCCCATCCTAACCATCCTCAAATAACTCATTCAAAAATCCAAATCAAACACAGCACCATTCCACAAAACATCTTCGCATAACACTGGTAACTACCATGAAGGATTGACAATGAAAATACAAAGGACTTAAAGCGGAAATGGCTGTCCTATCCTAAAGGATTGATGATCTGACAAAAAGAAAGTGTGAAAAAGGGAAGAATGACAAGGGAAAGAGTTAAAAAGGATTGATAGCTGAGTCATTTGACTGGGATGAAGAATCGGTTCTTAAGTATGAAGGGAACCACAAGGATTAGAGCTCATAGCAATTGCTAAAGATGAGCCCTCAGTGGAAAGGCTGATGTAATCTGGTCAACTGGGTTGAAATCACCATGAACAAGGTACACAACTTTTGTCTATGACTGAATGGTAGATAATAGAAAACATGTCCTTAGATACACTCATGTTAGCCCTTATGTATGTAGTCGATCAGAGAAAAAACATGGTTACAAATATAATCTTATTAAGCAAGAATTGTCCTTACATAAGTCTGAACTGAGTAATCTAAAAAATACAGTGTCCATAAACTATTCCCTCAAAATGAAGTCATTAGAGTCATCTAGAAAATGAATCTCTGAAGTATGAGATCTCTGACCTAAAAAACTCATTGAAAAAAGACATGTAGCACATCACTGACCGACTGCTCTCTGAGACAAGTACCCTGGCATTATTGTCAAAGCCCTTGGAGGAACAAGTAGGAGAAAAGAGAACAACTCCTCTAAGGAAGTTCTGTTCAGCAAGGCAGATGTATCCACATCTAAGTTGCCTCATATTATCTCTTCTGACTTTGAGGATAACAGTGACATTCAGGAAGCTCTACCCCTTCTTCCTAACTTAACTAGGGCAGATCCATCTAGTGCTTCAAAAAGCTTATTTCATTATCTGACCTTACTACTAACATGGCTGATTTGACACTTAATATTGCTTCTAAAGAGATGAAAAAATCTTCTAATAAAGTGTCACAAACCAATGTCATTAAGAAAAAGACTAAATCTCAGCATGCAGCTGTCCAAAACTCATGTCCTGATAAGATTTCTCTCCCATCAACTAAGAAACTTCTTTTAACTCTGACGGAAGAAATAAAAGGTATCAAGAACCAAATTATGATCCCTTCATATACTTCTTCATCATCTTCTCAGGCGTGTAGTTCAAAGACCCCTAAGCAAAAGGTCTGGTATAGACCATGTAAACACTGTAGGATGAAGAATCATCTCTTTAAGGATTGCTTCTCTAAACCCAAGTGTTCTACTTGTGGCTCAATCTCACACACTACCAAAGAACACACAAAATAAACCACTGTTAGGAAATCTTTTAACAAACTGAAAGGCCAATCTACATCTAAATCCACATCTGTTAAAACTACTAGAATGCCTAAAACATTTGGTGAGTGTAAATATTATGGGTCCAACAAACATCACCCAGATGACTGTGAATTTTACCCAGGGTGTGAAATTTGTGGGAGCATAGCTCATGAGATTGCTATTGTCCTAAGAACCTAAGAAATAGTAGGAAACAAAGGGTTATCTATAAGTCAATCAAACCCACAAAAAAAGTGGGTTCACAAAAGGAACTAATCTGTGTGAAAATATCTATGCAGGATTACTTAAACAAGTCTATATGGTATCTAGATAGTGGCTGTTTTAGATACATGACAGGAGTGAAATTTATATCTTCATAGATATTTAAAAGAGCCATTCCTAAAGTTGTTTTTGAGAATACACCTATCCAAGGGGTCACAGAAGGATATGCTCCATTAACTATAATGGAATCACTTTCACCAGGGTTGCTTATGTGAATGGTTTGAAGCATAATTTAGTTAGCATCAGTCAGCTGTGTGATGCTAACTTTAAGGTTCTGTTTACAAAGACTCAGGGAACCATTTTCAACCAAAAAGATGAAGTTGTTCTCATTGCTCCTAGAAGAATAGATGTCTATGTCATTGATATGTCATCTTTCAACAAAGATTGCAATGCTTGTTTCTTTGCCAAAGCTTCACCAAGTGTTAATTGGCTCTGGCAGAGATTATCTTACCTCAACTTCAAAAACATAAACAACCTTGTAAAACACAACCTTGTCTCTGGCATTCCCTCTCTGACTTTCTCTAAAGACAAAAATTGTTCAGCATGTGAGAAAGGGAAGCATCACAGAGCCATCTCCTTCACATGGATTTGTTTAGACCTATTAAACCTCAAACCATCAGCCACAACAAATATACCCTTGTTATTGTAGATGAGTACTCAAGGTACACCTGGGTATTTTGCCTCAAGAAAAAGAGTGATGCTGCTGATTGTATCATCTCCTTTATTAGAAAGATGAAAAACCTTAATGAAGTAAGCGTAAAGGAGCCGAGAAGCGATAATGGAACAGAGTTCAGAAATCACAAGCTGGAAGAATTCTGTGATGAAAAGGGTATTTCACAGAATTACTCATCTCCTTGTACCCTAAACAGAATGGTGTAGCTGAAAGATAAATAAACACTAAATGAAGAAGCCAGAACTAGTTAAACCAGTGCAAAACTCCCCTCAAAAATCTAGGAAAGAGGCCTATCAAGACTACTTTCTACATTCAAATAGATCCATCATAGTAAAAAGGCATGGAAAGACTACCTATGACGTGTTTAGAGGAAGATCTCCTAACATTAGCTACTTCCATGTGTTTGGATGTCCTGTTCACATTCACAATCACAGGGACCACTTAGGAAAGTTTGATGAACAGGCTGATGATGTATTCTTCCTAGGTTACTCTCCAGAGGCATAAGTCTTTTTAAGGTATTCACATCAGAAGACGACGAAATGAAGAAATAGTTCAATATAACATTCAGTGAAGATGATGAAGCTATCTCTCAAACCAGCACAGAAGGTGATGCAATCAACTTCAATGAAAATAGGTCTTTCCCTGATGATGACTTCATTGAACCTAGGTCTAAGGACACTCAATGCTCTGTCAACATAGAGTAACTTTTTGTTATGTTTCTGCGTAGAAAACATCACTTCAGATGTCTTACCCACTCTTCAGAACTCTATCACTTATGAAGAACCACCCGAGTTACATGATAACTTGAATAATCTTCCTGATAGCCCATGAACAAGATCATGTGAATTTGCTGACGTTCCCTAGTCTGCTGAACCCAAGACAATGTCCCTAATGAAATCAATCAGTGATGATCAACGCAACTCTAATCTTCTCACCATTAGCTGAAGTTATACTTTAAAACCATGTTCCACAATATAGATGGTCAAGAGAGAAACACATTGCACTAGTTAACATCATTGGTGAACCTCCTGGCTAGTATCACAACCAGAAGCAGAATTAGAGATTTAGATGCTGTCTCAGTACATGAGTGTCTATATGTCAAATTTCTCTCTGAAATTTGAACCTAAGAAGCTTATTGAAGCTCTGAAGAAGAAGGATGGGTTAATGCAATTCAAGAGGAGCTGAATCAATTTGAAAGAAACAAGGTCTGGACCTTAGTTCCTAAGCCTCATAGGAAAACCATCATTGGGACTAAATGGATCTAGAAAAACAAAATGGATGAAGAAGGGGTTGTCATAAAGAATAAAGCATGACTGGTATCTCAGGGGTATAATTAGCAAGAAGGGATTGATTATGAAGAGACCTTTGCACCTTTTGCAAGACTGAAGCTATTAGAATCTTCCTTGCTGTTGGGATTAAAATCCTTCTTGAAGTTACTGCTTCTAAGTTAATGCTGATGGTGTATAACTTACGAACTGCTAGTGCAAAGTAATGCTGCTAGTGCAAAAGTACAACTGCTCAAAGTTTAAGACTGTTGAAAGAGTTTCTACTATTTAAAGATAATGGATAAAAGACAGAAGAAAGGATAAAGATTAATTGATTTTATCCCATTCTTCTGTCTTTATCTAATCTCTTTTGTCTTTATCCATTCTCCTTCTAGACAGTAGAAACTCTTTCAAGCAATTGTAACGTTTGTACTAGCAGCATTAACTTAGTCACAACATTAGTAACTTAACACCAGCAGCAATAATTGTATACCAGCAGTAGTAACTAACTTAGAATATTCTTCAATCTTTCACCAACCCCCCCCCCCAGTACTAACTTAACACTAACAGTACTAACTTTATACTAGCAGTACTAATATACTAGCAGTAGTAATTGTGAACTACCAGTACTAACTTTATACTAGCAACACTAACTACTTAGCATATTTTTCATTAAAGTTAATGAACAACACTAACTTTAGCTACAGCAGAAATACACACCTAGCAGCAGTAACTTTAAGAAGTCTTTATAATCCTTACAAACCTCCCTTAAACATGATATTTATCTCCAATCATCAAGTATTCTTTTATTGAAAGTCTTCATTAATCTCCGAAGATGAATTTAAACAATCATTTAGGTACATACCTTCCTTAAGCTGGTTCTTACCAATCTAAGAACTCAAATGCCATTTCAAACTACATAAACAGCTTGAAGCTTCACATCATTGACATCATGATGTATGGTGTGGATTTGTAAGTGGATCAACTCCACCATAGAAAAAATAAACATGTATAGCATTGTTTACATAATTAACCCTCGTACAAGAATCAAAAGCTTCCAGTTCAGCACTTAACTAATCCTTGTTTGATTCTTCCATACATATCTTTAACAAGATATTCAAACATGGTCCTTCAAATTAAGAAGTAAGTAATTAACCATTTAATTCACTGCTCAGTCTTCTTAAATCTTGCTTTGACTATACTCTAAAGAATTCCAATTCTCATTGTCAAAAGTTTTAAGCATCTTTCCAAAGTTTAGAATACATATGAGAATACCATCTGCACTGATAATTTGAAAATAGATTTCTTTCTTCTTAGTAATCTTGAAGTCAACAATGTTGGAGATTTAGTAGATACAGGTGTAGCACAATATTTACATACATCTCCAACATCTGGAAATTATTTTCCAAACATGCTTAAGCACTTTGGACTCTTTTAGGTCTTCTTCCAACTTAGCTTTTTAGAGCATTCCTTTGTTCTAGCTCATCACCTGCACTCATGTGCTATCTTTGCTACCGCCTTCTTGGGACTCTCTTCCACCACTCTGTTCTATAGTCAAGAAAAAAAAAAAGAAATTGGGGGGGAACAAAGTATTTCACCTTATTCATGCTTTGTCAAATAATTCTTGAATATTGGCAAATGACCTTGTTTCTTCAAATTTTGGCTATCCATCCCTCCTGTTTTTAGATAATTACACATGATACTCCTTGATTGAGCCTCTTGTTGGTGATCTGTTCCCTCTCTTCTGCTCTCCTTAGCTGGCAAAAATTTTTCTTCTTGCTCTAAGAATTGTACAAACACTCTTGTCTTTTCCTTTTCATTTGTCAATTCTTCTTGCTCTAGGAACTGCAGTCTTTGAGCTAACATAATCAGCTTTAATTTTAGGCCTAATATCAACCCAAACAATGTTGACTTCTTTATTTTGTTGAGCTTTTCTCTTAGCAAGCCTTTCTCTTCCTCTTCTTCAGCAATGTACTTGAAGGAAGTTCTTCATCAAGCCTAATAATTGCTTTCATAGACTTTTTCCCATCACATGTTCTAGTTAACCATTTTTGCCTTTACCCTTATCCTGAATCCCCGTGACTGTTGATGGTTGTTGTGAAGAAACTGTTTGGTATAAGGTCTTTCTCTTTGTTCATGAATAACAATCATTTAACCTTGGGTCTTGTGCTAGCAGCTTGAGTTGGTGGTTTAGCACTTTTCAGTTCAGCAAGTGCTTTAGCCAAAGTAATCTCATCATCAGTTATAAAATGTATCGTTCTAGTTATAGCGGCAACTAACTGAATTGTATACTAGCAGTATCAATTACATCAACTACTTCCTCAACATTTCTCTTCTTACTAGCTCTTGCTTTACTTTCAACAACCACCTCATCACCATCTAAGTCATGTACTCCAAACATATCTGTATCAGCATCAAAATGAGTACTAACCAAGGTAATTTCTACATCATCATCAATATCATATATCTTCCCCTGTTTGGATGCATCCTCTTCACCCAAACCTTCTTCATCAGAGGATTCCACTCTTCTAGATGAACCAACCTTGTATAATCTTTTAAGCCCTTGAGTTCTTGACTTCTTCTTCCTCTCTAGCTTCTTGACTCTCTTTTTTAAACTAACAATCTCTTCAGCTTTAGGTCTTGTTGTTTCCAAAGCAAGAACTCTTGGTTTGTAAAGTTTGTACATAAATCCATAAAATTCCTCAATGTTTTCAATCTATCCTTACACTTCGAAGTGTGTTACCTCTTGCGAGCAGTAGATCATTGGAATGTTTAGATACATTCTTAAACCTAGTTTGAGCAATTGTATCCCCCATGGTTTCTTGGCACCTGGGACCACTATGTAAACTAGTTCCTGGGGAACTTGGTTCATTAAGTGTTGCCTTAGATCATGTCTTATTGATGTTACCACTGTCCTGCTCTGCTTCTAAGCTAGAAGCAGTAGTGGCAGCCCTCACCAAACTGTCATCCATCTCCTCATTGATAGCCTCATCTAAAACATTATCACTAAGAACACTAGACTGAGGTACCTAAGTGTCCTTTCTCTTTGGCCTTCTTGATCTTTGTTTCATTTAAGGTTGAGATGTTGATGGTTGAATAATAGTAGGTGTATGATGGGGATTAGTGGGATTTGCTAAACCTTCACCTATTTTTTCTTGATCTTGTACCACCATTGTTTGAAATAAGGGTGTGTCCCTTCCAGAAAAACCTTTCCCAACCCTTCTCATGTTTCCAAAAATCTTCTTAGTGTAAGAGGGTGCAATATATATTCTCTTGTGAACAGGCATCCCTTTAAGTTGTTGATTCACAAACACTTGTACAAACCTTGGATAAATCAAGAATTTACCAGACACAATCTCTAACTTCTTCACCATACTTTCAAAAATATATTTTGAAAAGTTAAACTTTTGGTTTGTAGCCAAACAAATGATTGCAGATGCTATAGTGCTACTAAACTCATTCCATGCAGTAGTCTTTGCACTTAGACATTGTAAAATCGTATGAATGAGGAATTTCCATTGTTGGGAAAAGAATGCCTTATAGAAAGTAAGCTTCTGAGAAAGTTTTTCATACCCCATCAGTGTAAGCTGTTTAAAAATAGTAGCATTGGGTAGACAATCAACACCTTCAGCATCTTCTAGTTGAAGATCTCTTCTCACAATCGACTCAGTGATGATAATCTTCTTTCCATCCACTAGGGCTTGTAACTGTACTTCCCCATTGATAGTTTTTGCCTTGACAGTAGCCCAGAATTGTTCAATGCACGAAGTATATATTGTAGGATTAACGGTTAAAGCATACTTTATGGTGTGTGCATTAAGAAAATCCACAATCTGCTCAAACCCTTCACTTTCAGCGGGTTTAGCCAAAATGTGACCATGTTGATGAAGTATCACAAACTTATAGGGTCAGTCATTTGAGTTGGGTTTTGATGATTGATATAAAACTGAGTAGGTTTTGGATTAGAGTATAATTGATACAAAAATCGATAAAATGATTATTGAAAACCCTAACGAAGTATTTATGAAATAACTTCAAACAGCATTAACGTTCACCAGCAGTTGTAAGTTTATGCCTGGCAGCATTAACTTTCAACAGCAGTAGTAAGTTTATGCCTAACAACATTAACTTTCAACAACAGTAGTAAGTTTATGCCTAACAACATTAGCTTTCAACAGCAGGTAGTAAGTTTATGCCTAACAACAATAACTTTTAATTCAATTCCAAACACTCTGTCTATTTTAATATATTCAACTCTCTTATCTGTTTTTCAACTCACCACATCACTAATTATTATTACTCACCAGAAACACGCTTGTATGTTGTTTATTTCACATAGCTCTCCTTTCTGTTTTTATATCACAAATTCTCTCAATTCTTTTTCTCACCAAAACTCTCTGTCTATTTTTACTAATAATCAATCTAACACCTTTCTTTGCTTTTTTTTTCTGCAAAAAAATACAATATTAACTCAGTAGTATTAAGTATAACTAGCAGCAATATTTATACTTAACAGCAAAAACCTTTAATGATATGAGTAACAATACTAATTCATACAAAACTCTACAAAAACATAAAGAGATAAAAAGAATTTTAAGGCTTTAGCATTCCAATACTAGCATTCAAATATTAAAACCTACATACAACAAAGCTTTTGTAAGCAAATATGCAACATCTTGCTCAAATGGATTTTAACTATTGAATCAAACAAAAAAATCTTATCATTACAATCTCTAATAAATGATGTCTAATCTCTATATGCTTTGTTTTTTTAATGAAAAATAGGATTTTTAATTATGCAAATAGTACTGTTATTGTCAATAAAGATCTTGGTATGCATAAAATTGTACCCATAATCAAGTAGTTGATTCTGAATCCAAAGCACTTGTCTACAGCAACTTGAAGCAGCCACATATTCAGCTTCTGTTGTGGAATTTGCAACCACTGTCTATTTCTTACACTGCCATGATATTAATCTAGATCCAAGAAATTGACAACCTCCTGTTGTATACTTCCTATCCAAGCTTGCTCTAGCATAATCACTATCAGTGTATGCTACCAAATCAAAAGGAGAATCTTTTAGATACCAAAGGCCTAATTTTGGTTGACCTTTTAAGTACCTAAAAATCCTTTTCACAACATGAAGATGTGAAACCTTTGGATTGACTTGGTATCTAGCACAAGCACACACTGCAAACATAATGTCAGGTCTTGAAGATGTAAGATACATCAATGAACCAATCATTGACCTATACATATGAACATCCACTTCTTCACCATCTTCATCCTTGAGCAAAGGCTTTTGAGTTTCCATGGTGTTGCTTGTAGGTCATGACTTCTGTGAACCCAAATTTTTTAGAATTTTTAGGCAACATACTTATCTTAACTAATAAAAATGCCATCCTTTTTTTGTTTGTACTTGTAATCCTAAAAAGAAGGTATGGGAGTTCTCCAAGAACCCATCTAAAATCTCTCCTCATCAACTTCATCAATGCATGCAACAGCTCCTTCTTTGTTAAACCAAAGATGATATCATCCACATACACTTAGACCAGCAAAATATCACCTTTATACCTTTTGATAAATAAGGTTTTGTCAATTTTCACTCTTTGAAACTCATTGTCTAATAGGTATGTTCACAAGGTTTCATACCAGGCTCTAGGAGCTTGATGTAGTCTATACAGTGCTTTTTCAACCTTGTACACTCTATTAGGATAGTATGGATCTTCAAATCCTAGTTGTTGACATACATACACCTCTTCTTCAATCTTTTCATAGAGAAAAGCACTTTTCACATCCATTTGATACACCACAAAACTTTAATGAAGGCATAAAGCCTAAAAATAGCTAATTGCTTCAATTTCTTGCAACAGGGGCAAGCACTTCATCATAGTTATCCCTACTCTTTGTGGTATCCTTAGCAACCATCTTGCATTTATTATTTATTTCGTTATACAATTCCCTTTTTATCCTTTTTAATTCCTAAAGAACCTATTAGTACATATGGCCCTTTTTCCGTTTTTTTTTTATATTTGTAAATCTACTAAAGTCTAAACTTCTTGTAACTTGAATTATAGAAGCTCTTCCTGCATAGCCTCTATCCAGCTTGGATCCTTTAATGCATGAATTACCTTTTGGGTCTTCTTAAAGATAAAAAGAAAGGCAACAAGCAGTTTTGAAGGACTTTTTATGGTTTGTTCTTTGTTTTAAAGAGTAGGACTAACCAACCATATTCCTCCAAATTCTTTCTTTGACATATTTCATGATTGTGTAGCTGATTGTTGAAATCTCCAATCACCATGATTAAAGAGGATATCATTATGAAAATTCATGTAGTTAGAATAGGACTGACTTGGATTGTATTGTATCCAAATTGTTCATGTCAGCCTCATGCATCATCATCTCATCACTTCTTGAAAGTCAAATATGCGAATATACTTCCAATTACAAAATGCCACACAAACTAAAAATTCATGTGACCATTGGATAACGAATAGTCACACAAAAAACACATTCACTTGACTTTAAACAACATATGGTCACATTTATTAACACTTTTGGCTACTTTTGGTTAACTTGTATGTGATAAGATCATTTAAGCTCAAGATTGATTAGATCTTATATATCTAGGATGAAGAATAATAATGATTGATAACACGCATCGGAATAATAAAGAACATAATCAAAGTTATCACAAGGTTTTCTTTATTGAACGTTTCCCTATTACCCCAACTATAACTTGGGGCTACACTAACTAACTATGGTGTACTATTCGACTTTAATCAATCGACTATGCTATGTAACTATCTAGACTCTCATTGGGAGAGCTCTAGTTTTCTATGGATAGATATGTAAAACATATGTCTATGATCTCTTTATATAGGGAGAGATCATGACTTACAAAGGAAGTAAATCAATAGATAAGGAAACTATTTAAATCACATTAAATCACATTAATATGTTTCCTAATCAATATCTTTAAGATCTTTGACCAGATTCTTCATAATTCTCCACCAGCTTGAAGAATTCTTTAATGACGATTTTGATCCTTTTTTCATTCTTTTTTTCATTTTGTCTCATCAAATCAATAATCCCAAAAATCTTCCCCTATTTGATGATGACAAAACAAACAAAGTCGTGTATGAACTTCCCCTTAAATAGAGAAGTTGAGATGTAATCATCTCCCTAAATGAAACAAAACTTCCAAGCTTCCTTTGTATCATGTCACCACATATAATAAGCTGAAAATCAATAAACCAATGACTTTGAGTAGTAGAAATATAAACTAGCAGTAGTAATAAATGACTAGCAGTAGTAACAAAACACTTCCCCTTAAGTAGTGCATGCAGATGGTTAAACATTTTAACAATAACTTCCCTTGAACCAATATGTTTACCATCTCTTGAATCTCGAACTCTGTAGGCTCTATGTAGTGATCACTGATGAAGAAAACTGAGCATAATGAATTTGATGAAGAAGTAGAATTTACCAAACTTGTGTCTTATGTCTTGCACTATCTACGTGACGTCGAACTTATAAATAAATCTGTGAAATATAAGTAAACCGCAACCTCTTGAAAAAATCATCATCTTCTATGAGACACATACTACGTGATAGCAAATGTGAGCATTGAGCACCATAAGAAAAATCACACACTTTTGCTAGATTTTGACAAGTCTTCGTCACACCGTTGTAAGCACGAACAAGTTATCTTAAAAGCCAACCACAACTTTAAGATATGATAAGACACGCACCTGTAAAACTCAACTACAACATCAAATAAGCAATATTCAATTGTCTTCGTAATCACCTCTTCAATAAATCTCTAAACCAAGCCATAAATCAATAATAATAAACTATTTAAAAAATAGTTCTGTTTGAGACCCAAATCCATCCAAAAACCAAGTACTGTCTGATATCTGATAAAGCTAGCGGTACAAACTAGCTATGTAGGATAGTATTAACAGTACAAACTGTTTCAACAAGCAGTATTAACCATTAAATCCCGAGCAGTATTAACCTTACTGCTTCTTAACGCTAGTAGTAGAAACTCAAATGCAACAGTACTAATGTTCAACGAGTAAATACTTTGCTGTCCTTCCCACTTTAACAATTCACGTCCCTTTTAACAAAAATGTATACCTAATTAGTTATTGATAGGCCCATGAAACAATCCTTATAAATCAGATATATATACGTAACCCTCCCCATGCCTTCCAAGTATATACATGAATATCTTTCAAAGATATACACGTGAATTCATTCCAAAATTTTTTTTTGGCATGCTGTCGCATATCTTCACATGAAATAGTATCAGCATGTAAAATACCAAGATATATTTACCAAATAAATAACATCATGATGCATATCATTCTCTTGTCCGTATCTTTTCTTATTATAACAAATCTTATCATTCATTATAAAAGATCTTTTGACTCTATTAAAATACGAACATAATATCCATATCATGCCCATTCATGAATCAGCTTCTATTCGCCAAACATATGAAGCTTTCACGTTCAACAAATCAATAGCTTAACAGACGAATCATGTACACCATCAGCTATGCAAAGAATCCATGTCAGAAACCTTTCTTTTAATGTTGATGAATTAGGGTTTTGAGTATCTCTTTTTCACCAAAACCTTTGCTGCTGCTGTTGTCACCAGCATACACCATACAATCAAAAACGAATTGGAGATGTATGATCTTGAATGTATGAACAACGATTGAACAATCAACTAACAGATCCAAACATATCATAGGAAAGATTCAAGTTATAATTCAAGATACCATAATCAGCCTAATTGCTTGTCATTTGATCTGGCCCATCTACATTTCATATATAATCATGCTGGCCCATGATAATTCCAAACACCATGCAGCTCAAATACAATCGTTAGCAACTCATTTGTTTTGCTTTACCTGCTGCAACAAAAAATAAAGAAATGAATGGCCATATGTGGGGCTCGAACAACCGACCATGAGGAAGCAATACTTAACAACAATTGCTTAATATCTGTGCTACTTAGCCAGATGTATTATTATTCATCTTATGTAATATATATTCCTTCCTTCCAAGCTTAGCAACACAATATCTGTCATCAACCAGATTTATTGAATTTGGGATTGGAGAAACCAAAATAAAATCGAATTGATTCAAACACCAAAAACAAAAAACATATACCTTCTTCACATTATACACACAATAATAAAAACACCTTGTGATCCTAGATATCATGAGCAACCTTGCTCTGATACCAATTGATAAGATCGTTTAAGCTCAAGATTGATTAGATCTTATATAGCTAGGATGAAGAATAATAATGATTGATAACACGTATCGGAATAATAAAGAACACAATCAAAGTTATCACAAGGTTTTCTTTATTGAACGTTTCCCTATTACCCCAACTATAACTTGGGGCTACACCAACTAACTATGGTGTACTATTCGACTTTAATCAATCGACTATGCTATGTAACTATCTAGACTCTCATTGGGAGAGCTTTAGTTTTCTATGGATAGATATGTAAAACCTATGTCTATGATCTCTTTATATAGGGAGAGATCATGACTTACAAAGGAAGTAAATCAATAGATAAGGAAACTATTTAAATTACATTAATATGTTTCCTAATCAATATCTTTAAGATCTTTGACCAAATCTTCATAATTCTCCACCAACTTGAAGAATTCTTTAATGACGATTCTGATCCTTTTGTTTCATTCTTTTATTCATTTTGTCTCATCAAATCAATAATCCCAACAGTATGTGACTAAATTAAAAAAAACATGCTTTGTGTGACTAAATATTACAAAACACTACACAAACTTAAAATTCATGTGACAATTGGATGAACAATAGTGTAGTATATTAGATATCACAATAGAAGCTTAGGAATGATGGGTTGGCCAAATTTCTAGAGAGAGAAAGTGACTAGTTTAGTAAGAGAAAACACCTTTAAGTGTATGTATTATTAAATGAAAAACCAACCCCTTCCCATGGCTGGAAAGGGGTATTTATACAAGTGTTTTGGAGCCCCTAAGTGAGTCATGGAGTAGGCTAACAAGTGGGTAAAGACCCGGCCCAACACCATAAGTCATACGGTAACTAAACGATTAATACTAAGACTACGAGCTAACCTATGCTAGATATAACACGGGTGACTGAGTTTTTTACATGGATTTTCATAATCCTAACAATCTCCCCCTAAGGGAGGTTACCCCAGAAAATACAAATTGAATCCTAGCATTATATTTGAATTAATCTTTGATACTGGTTTGTAGTCTTTTGATTCTTCAACATTTGTCGTTGTACATCAAGTAGTGATCTTTGAGCTTTGTTCCTTAGACTTGAGTGATCTTTGAGCTTTCTTTGAGATCACCATCCACTTTAAATCTCTTAATCATCCTTGTTGTGGAATATTGCCTTCATGTGATGTTGTGACTTTCAGACCCGCATACTCACACTCTTCTGGATCATGATAGTACTTATCAGAGTTGCAGAAGCTGTGTTGTAGGACTTTCAGTTGTCATGATGTCTTTGATTAGAAACATTAAGTGTGAGCATGTGGTTGTGAATTGAATTCATTGGAACGAGGCATCTGCATCTCCATATTTATGTAATCCTGAAATACACAGTTAACAATAAAGCTTGGTGACGAATATGGCTTTGTCATTCGTTAGAGTTCGGTTGCATTAACCTCCGGTTCCATGAGGACCATTTTACAGTATAAATATTGTACCTGTGATCAGGTAGATTCATTATAAGAACCTCCTTGACAGGGTTTCCAGCTCAAAGTGTTAGATCATCTAACGCAGATGCATTAGATTCACTGTACTTGCTAGTATCTCTTTACCGGACACCTCAAAGCAGGCTACCTCACTAATAGTATTGCTACTAATAGAACGGTAAGAGTGAATCAGTGAGTTACTATCTCACCGATTGAAGATAAAATTGATTTGAAAATCAATCGATGTGTCACTAGTTAAAGTGATTTTTGTAACACATCGAGAGTTTTAAGCTTTTATCAAAATTCATCCTCCGTCAATTCATAATCTGGACCGAATCGATGCCCAGTGTCACAAGTTTGATCCATTAAGGATCTCACAAGTCACCTACCTAGAGCTTGTTTGATGTTGGCTCTAGCAGGATTTCCATCTTCACTGTGAATACTTTCGTATCACTCGGATGTTCTGGCAATATCACAAGGATAATGCGTAGGACTCTTAAGATAATCCTTGTTTTCACAGTGTGTGAAAGACAAGTATATTGGAATAGTGTCCTAACGAGATTTATTGATGATCTCTAGGCTCTAGACTCAATAGTGCGTTTTGATTTAAGTGAGCGGAGGCTGGAGCAGACTGCCACCTTTTCAATACCAACTATCTCGGAGTGAGATAGTCAGTAGATTACGTGTTAAGTCTCCGTGACAATTGAAACAGAAATCTTTTGAGAGATTCTGAGTGGCTAGGGAGGGTTGTGCAGCGTATCACTGGGTCCATGATACTTGTCTTCAATGTCAGCAATCAACCATGTGATTCTGACAGCATATGTAGTGACCCGGTTTCTGCCTAAGGTTTAAGGAGGGCTGCTTTCTTTTCACCCTTTATCTTAACATTTCTTTTTCATTCTTCAACCCCTTCAGTGCTTACCGAGACTTCATTACTAGTACCTTGTTGGGTATGTTCCAGTACTAGCTCCATCTCAGTCCGCACTATTCCCTTATTCTCACATTACTCCTTTTGTAATCATACCTAAGGACTTCTACACTAACTAGTGGATTGTCCCTGGGTAGATCCCTCCGGCTCTGGCGGGATCGTGGGATCGAGTACCTAACCTTACCATCCTTATAACTCCGATAAAGTAATTACATGGTCGGTCTTAGGTGATTCCACAATTACCATCATAACCATTCGCTCCCCCTCAATATGTGCATCGAATTTAAAAGAGTTTAGCACATATGGGAGAGCCTACACTTGAGTCCAAAAGATCACATTTTTATCAGATTTTCATATTAAAATCACATTCTCTCCCCCGATCAAAAATTTCAAACCCGTTGAGATTTTAGGTCTCAATTGATTTAAGTTAGGAAAATTTGGGAGAAAGTGTGTCAGGTTTATAACAAGCCACTTGTGGAACATAGTGACTACTTAATTTACAAGCCCTAAGAGGCAGATTTAAAGCACTAATGTTTGAATGAACATAAGACAACAACATATATTAGAAAACTACCCCTCAGTCGGTCCTCTTCAGCAGTCGGTAGTCTCCTTCTCTTATCCTGCCACCAACAAAGCTTTCCAGATTCCGGAAGATACGTCTTGTCTTAAGTCGTTTCTGTATGGCAAACATAAACTCCTTGCTTCTGTCGACGTCTTTCTTCGTCCAAAACCGTGTATCCAAACCCGATTCCTCCTATTGACCCTGAATTCCTTGACTCTGTAATCCAACGCTTCATCAATCTGTTGTAGAGTACCATCACTGAACTTGGTGATTTCATTAAACTCATGATCATCTGAACCCCATATTTATCCCTAAACGTGACGGCCCTTGGAGAGTCAATTACTGTGAAGTCATGCTTGTACTCAAATCCCTTGGCATCCCATCGAGGTTTGGTGAGGTTTAACTGCGTCGGTAGCTCTCAATCCCTTAGCTGGAAGCTCTAAGCGTGTCTGATGACCAAGTTTCTGGTCCATAAGTTGACAGCAGTAGTGAGAATCTTTTTATCTTTGGGTGAGAGATGGTTCAAGTGACCTTGAAGATTCAACAAGTACAGATCTTCAAAGTCACTAGGGTACAGATATTTGAAGTCCCTTTCCGCGATGACATATTCCTTGAGATCAGCTCGACGAAGGACAATCTTCTTCATGTAATTGTACCCATACATTGGAAGACTTTCGTCAATTCTGACCACACTTAAGATACGCATATGGGTCCGTACAGCCCTGCGATCACCTTCAGATGTGTGTCAATCAATGTAGAACCGTTGTCTTTGAAACCACCAGTAAGATATACCATACATCGCAGCGACGTCATACTTGCATTCTTCTTCAATCCACATTTGATCAGGTACCATTTGCTCTAAGCTGACATCAGGATAATAGGCAGCCTTCATCTTCGAGATTGACAAGGCGGGCCTGCCTATTTTGCGGCCGTACCATAGATATTCCAAGTCTTTGTTGAAGAAGAAATCCGGTTGTATTGTTACATGACCCGGATCACCCCACTCCCAACATAGTGGTTTTGCTGACGTTGTACTTAGGATTGCCATCGTCCCACTTGATCGGTGAGAAGTTTGTGGCATTCTTCCATTTGGAACTGAGAAGGCACTACGTCGGATGAAAGAACTTTGACAATTTCGTAAGCAGGGCCATCCAGTCTTTTTGATTCAGTTCATGAGATTCCTTGCTTTTTGCCATACCAGTCTATGAAATGTTGCCAAAATCACCGGATCTGAGCAATTAGTAAGTTCCTGGTGGAGGTGTATAGTAGATCTTCTAAGAGTCAGAGGCCCAGTTTCTATGGGACAGTCCAAATCAGATGATGGGATGGAACAGGTATGTTTCAGGTGTAAGCAGGTCGGTCTTCATGGATAGGCTTCCACCAACACGCCTTAAGTTTAAGTGGGAATATATCACTCCAACGTCTTCACCACTAGATGATATGCTTGTTCGACTGCATCGTATCGTTCACCCATATGAAGGTCTTCAGGAATTGGTGAGACCGAAGGCTTAATTCTGGTGTCGGTCGTCGTCCAAGCCGTATATTCTGCTGAAGCAGCCGTCTTTGAGGAGCTTGGGGCAGCGGTGCTTGTAGACTGACCACCCTGATTGTTGGATGGAGGTAGAGGAGGAGGTGGTGATTGAGACGACCCAGAAGCGCCAGAGGCTCCTGAGTTCTAGAGGGACCTGCTGGTGGTGGTGGAGGAGGTGGAGGATGAAGTTGGAAGCCAAATGGTGGTTTTAGGTGAAGCCTGTCTCTTTTTCTTCTTTTCCTTGCTTCAGCCAAGTCAGAACAGGAGCTGGTCTCTGTTTATTCTCAGGCCAATAGTACTTTCTCAGCGCCAGTCGGTACAGCGTCATGTGATCTACATGAGTTTGAGGTATGATTTGGATTCCCTACAATTCTGTTTAAGAAAATTTCTTTCATATTCAGCTTCTGGAAGATATATGAAGGCGCTCCCTGATTGGTGCTTGCAATAGGCCCAGTCCAAACTCAACCAAGACTATTTCATCCATAACTGTTGCTCACCCTTGTACTGGGAATATCAGATTTTCCAACATGTACATCTAGACCCATGTTTTGTCTAATCTCTTCTCTAAGCTAGTTCGCATCCCCCCAAACCGCGCGATATGTTGTTCGCGTTATCACCTAGGCTTTGTGTATTAAGATAGAATAGAGGAAACTGTTGTGGCTGAGGTGGTAGAGGAATGGTTGTCATAATTGTTGTTGTTGTTGTTGCAGTTGCGGTTGTGGTGGTTGGTAAAGGCCGATGCACAGTGGGAGAATCAGGTACAGACACGAGATCAATCACCGGTGAAGTCATAGGAGGGATAGCAGAGGTGTCTTGATGGATTGTGACGGACACCATTGATTCAGCTTCTGTATCTGTTGTTGCCTTCTCATTATTGGCTTCTGGGGGTTTATCATTGAAGAATTGCTCGCCAAAGCAAAGTCTTTGCTATGGTTGTGTAGAGAAGACCAACGTCCATTTAGAGCTGGCAGGCCCTCGGAAATCACCGGATCGTCAAACCGCAGCTTAAATTCTCACTGAATGTTAGGGTATAGCAGTGGTGGGTGAACTCTTCATCCATTTATCCCAGTTGTGGTTGACTTGTAGCGTCAGTGGCCTTAGCATCTGTGTGTCAAGTTTTGTCCAGCATGAAACACAGGAGTTATAGAGTTTTGTGACACTGTCTCATTACCAAGGGTTTGGTCCAGCCTGAGCCTGCCATCTGTATACCAGGGATTTTGGTCCCCAGCCTGGCCTTCGTAGCTGGAGCACCACTTTTGACTACACGGGAGCACTTCCTCACTGATTCCATGCACTTTTAGTCAAAGCCCAGTTCACGATCAGGGACATGAATTCGTCCAGACCCGAGGTTCGTTGGTTACGGAAGTACGTCTTTGAAAGATGTATTGTTCAGTTGGGCTCTTTTTCTTTGGAGTTTGAAAGATTTTAGGTAGAACACCCGAGGCCAGCTTGCTCGCACCGACTTTCTCTTTTCCTTTCCTCTAACTCGAAGTGGTTGAAAACTTTCTATATCAGTTTCCCTAAAACACCCCATAGGTGGGAGAGGACCCCCGATGGTGGCACCGAGACATCCATCAGAACTTTCTTCATAGCCCTTTTGCGTATCCGCTTCTAAGTCCCCAAATCCAGGTTCAGTCAATGGAATACCCTCATCAACAAACTCATCGACCAGCTGCTGAGATTTCTTAAGGGTTCGCTTCTTTGCCACCTTCCCAGCTTTAGCTCGTTTGGCTGGCGGTGTTGCTTCAGTGGTTTCCTTAGCCTGCTTACGTTCCATTCTTCCTTAGCTTGGTTTGGTGGCTGGTTGAGTTTCTTGGTTGCTGCATTTCGGTGCAAAACGGGTTTAGCTTGCTTGGTTATCGTGGTTTAGGTATGATATTTGTGCGGGTTTCTGAGCAAGGAAGTCGGGAATCACTAACCTCTTACCAGCAAGATATCTTTGATGCTTGGCTACTTTCTTCAGATAAGCATCGTAGTAATCTGCTCCTCGAATGTCATCAGTGATGAGTTCATTCAGAATAGGCATCCCAAACACTTCCATTTTGGTTCCTTTGGCACTAAATTTGAGATATCCCAGAATGGGTTCTTCAATCGGCAAATAAAGGGGAGACTCTGGTCTTGGATGGAACAATGTCTTGCGATGCAGTTAAAGACTCATCCAGTTTAGTGAACCTCACACTTGGATTACAAATCAAGAGTGGCATTCTTCTTTCCCCTGAGTGTGGTGTGCCAGATTCCTTTGTCTTCCGTGAAGGTATGGATGGATTACGTGAAGTCTTCCCATATCCTTTCCGCATAATCGATATGAGCTCGATTGATGACACCCCAAAGAATCTACAACACTGGAGCTCTTGGCCTTTCAAACCCAGAAATCTTTCCCGTAAGGCACAGATTAATGATTGTTGTGAGTGCCCTCCACGGTTGGAACATGTCATTATAACTAATTTGATAAAGTGTTTGACTTCTTTTGATAACCCCTGACCGCAGACAAAGTTGATAAGAGTATCCTGAGTTGGAGGGGAAGAAAAAGCCTTGTTGTTGTTGACTGGCGTGATCTGAAGAGCATCTCTGAGTGTGTCTTTAGTAAGGTTGAACCATTGCTCATCCAGTTGACACTTGTAACCCCCGTCGGTTCTGTCATAGCAAATAGTATCCCAGAACTGTTGAATATAGATAGCTGGTATTGTCGAAGAGGCGGTAAACGCTCTGAAGAAGTTGGTATGCTTCAGAATGTCCACCGCAATCTTGTAGATTGGGTTGCTTTGTGACTTTTCAGCATCCAGATAACAGTTGCTTTTCCCTATTGGCACCCATCTAATGCGAGGCAAGATTTGTTCATCAGTACGAGTGGGTGGTGCCACAGCAGGTGCTTGTTCAATCGGAGCATTAACATCAGCCATTATATCTGCACAGTCACATTCACAGAACGATGGACATACAGATAGGAGATGTTAGATGTGAGCAGGTGCTCAGGAGTTAATCAGTTATGGATTATATCTAGGAAAAGGACACCTAGATCATGTTATGGTGAAGGTCAATAATTGAAGACAACTCTTGAGGCAACGGAAGTTGACTCTTGTAAGAGAAGACTTAACACAATGACTAAACCACAAGACCTGATAACAATTTACAAGCAGTGAGAGACAAAACGCAAGGGGTACGTTACAATAGGCAAAACGCAATCAAAGGAATACTTCAGGATTCAAAACGCAATGCAACAAAACGCAATGATTATTTTATTAGAAACCTAGTCAAAACGCAGTATAAGCAAGACGCAATCACACCAATCGCACCAGGCAAAACGCAACAAGCAAAACGCAGTGCAACAAAACGCAATGATTATTTTGTTAGAAACCTAGTCAAAACGCAGTATAATCAAAACGCAATCACACCAATCGCACTAGGCAAAACGCAACAAGCAAAACGCAGTATAAGCAAAACGCAATGCAACAAAACGCAATGATTATTTTATTAGAAACCTAGTCAAAACGTGGTATAAGCAAAACGCAATCACACCAATCGCACTAGGCAAAACGCAAGCACTATTATATTTAAAATAAGCAAAACGCAACCATTTAAGAAATTTTCAAAATAGAGGTTTTACTATTTAAATATTTTAAGTGTCTTCTATACAAAACGCAATAGACTGACTGCGTTTTGTTCTTGTTAATATTTAATACTCAAAATGCAATAGCATATCAGAGGACAAAACGCAACAAGGATCATACAGACAAAACGCAATCAAGAATTCTACAAGCAAAACGCAACCAAGTTTTCCGTATCAAATCGCAACGAAGAATTCCTAAGCAAAACGCAACCAAGAATGCTTGAATACGCAGATTCTAACTTTCATTTCGAGACTCCCTACGCATAACACACATACGAAATACACCATTTTTAAACTTACAAGACAGCACCACAACCACATTTAACTGTAAACGCATCATATAATTGAAATTTGACTCAAAAAGTCAAGCACAATATGAAAATCGTTAGGACCATAAAATTAGTGACGGGGGATTCAGTTCAGGCAACCACGAAGCATCATTTAATTACTCTAATGCTAACCCAACAGTTAAGATTCAATTACAAGCACTAACCACGATTTATATGATGGATTCTCCCGAATACCCTAAGAACACGATGATTTAATGCGATTCAGGACAAGATATTCAAGATAAAGTATATTAAAATGATAATAAACACTAATCAAGCCATACCTAACCAAGAAATCACACAAATAATCACTAGAGAGGCAAATCGCAAGTGAGGGATGCGTTTTGAGTTGAGAGAGAAAGAGAGATGTTTGACTGATTTTTTGATCACTTTGACCAAGTCAAAACGCAGGGGGTTTTTATACCTAGGTTCAACTTTATGAAAATGACAGTTTTGGCCCCTCAATTTCTACTTTCTTTTCATTTTAAGGTTTAAGTGTTACAAAAGGATTATTCTGAAGATTCAATAAATACCACAAACGATCTTTTACACTTTAACGGTCTAAGTAGACAAATAACACTTAGCACATAATAACCTAATCTGCATATAATTGACACATTTTTGTCTTTAAGTTTAACACAAGGTTTTACTCCCCCTCAAAAAAATAACCCGTTAGATACAAGACCCTTTCACATAATTATTTATATATGCATAAAACATGCCCGTTGATGTCATAAATTTGAAAAAAAACTCTCCCCCGCTCTATCAAGGACCCGTGTCTATTTTAATGAGTCTGTAGTCGTGATTAGTGTCCAAATTTTATGAATTTCAAAGTCTGATATTTTTCAAACAATAAGATTAAACCACCATGTGACATCCAAATAATTTTCTGAAGAATCATAGACGAAAAATTATAAGAAAAAGAAGACTTCTCTTCCTATCAAGAAATAATGCACTGACACGTACATTAGATCGAGGATGCATAGATATAAAGTAATCCATGCCCGGAGAACTTAATCACCCATTGTTAGGAACAACCGTCTTTTTGCCGACGATCTTTCCTTATTTTGAAAAACCGGGTTGCAGTCTGAAGTAACTGCAAGCCATTTTTGACATGTTTTGAAAAACATTTAAAACTTCTGTTCGAACTTTATTTACAACACCGTGTCATTATTGAATGACATTTCTAACGCCGTAAATATTATCGATGCCAGAAGACATGTCATGAAAAACATATTTTTGGTATTTTCTATTTTCTGATTTTTTTTTTTGGATTTTTGTTGGTTTTATATTTTTGTATTTTCTTTTTGAGTTAGAATATGTACATATTTACATAGGATACTTGAAGCAAATCCGTTTACTCATCCTGATCATCCTGAAGACTTTGAGTGTCTCTGGCTTCATCTCTTTCATGCCAAGCCTCGGGAGAAATGAATTCGAATCGTTCTCTGGGCAGTGCCTTAGTGAATATATCCGCCAATTGATACTCTGTCCTTACGAAATACAACTCAACCACTCCCTTCTCCACTTGTTCTCTGATGAAATGATGTCGGATGTCGATGTGTTTAGACCTGGAGTGCTGGACGTTGTTGCAGCATAGAGCTATGACACTCTTGTTGTCACAATACAGAGGGATGTGATTGTATGCAAAGCCATAATCCGATAATTAAGACCGCATCCATAGGATTGGGCACATCAACCAGACATCGCGATGTATTCAGCCTCTGTAGACGAGATGGACGTGCTAGTTTGCTTCTTTGATGACCAGCTAACTAACTTATCACCAAGGAACTGAGCACTACCAGATGTGCTTCTTCGAGTGTCTTGACAACCTGCATGATCTGCATCTGCGTATGCTGTAGTGCCATGGCGGTGTCTTTCGGATACCAAAGACCCATATTTATGGTTCCTTGGAGATACTGAAAGACCCATTAATTTGCTTCAATGTCCTTTTAGTGGGCTTAACTGAAATCTAGCACACATGTACAGCAGCGAAAAACCAGGTTCAAGTCTACTGGCGGTGAAGAATACATCAGGGATCCCAATGATACAGCGATAGTTGGGTCTGGTCAACAAGGATCCCCGAGAAGGTCCTCATCTAGTTTTGATTCGCTCCACCATGGGAGATGTCAACCAAGGTCACTTTTTATAAAGATCAAATTTCTTTAAAATCTCATTTACAAATTTAGATTGATTATGAAAATGCTCGAGGCTTTTGAGAAATTTTGAAGCCTACGAAAACGGATATTTGACCCATCATCGACATTTGGAAATTTAGGCTCATTTCATAGGAAAAACGGTCACAGTCTTTAGGGTCGGTCGAGGCAAATATTATATCATCAACATATATTTGAACATGAAGAATGTGTTTGCCTGTTTTCCGAATGAACAAGGTTGGATCGACTACACCCTTAGAGAATCCTTGTGCCAAAAGAAACTTCGACAAAGTGTCATACCATGCCCGGGGTGCCTACTTTAACCCGTAAAGAGCTTTCTTCAGACGGTAGACATGATGTGGACGATCTGGGTCAACGAAGCCTTCTGGTTGGCTCACATATACACCTCTTCTTTAAGCTCGCCATTTAAGAATGTAGTTTTCACAGTCCATTTGATAAACTGTCTGTTTTTTGCTGGCAGCATTGGCAAGAAATATTCGGATAGCTTCAAGTCTGGCGACCAGGGCGAAGGATTCTTCAAAATCAAGACCTTCTTCTTTACGATATCCTTTCGCTACAAGACGTGCCTTGTTTTTCAACACGTCACCATAACTCCGTCAAGTTTCACTTATAAATCCACTTGAGAGCAATAATCATTGCAAAGTCTGGAGGTGGCACTAATTCCCATACGTCTAGTCGATCAAATTCATGGATTTCATCTTGCATGGCTTAAAACCAGCAGTCTTCAGTAACATCAGATTTGAAGGTTTTTGGTTCGACTTTGGACAATACTGAATTGTAGAAGCACCACAGAGCATCGTACAAGCTATATCCGTTGGATAACCGTCACGAAAGGGGGGATTCCCAATAATAAAATCTAGAGGATAAGAGTTGGTCCATTTTGGAGATGTTCAGAGGTTGAGTAAATTGGTTGGTGTAGTAATCGTGATTATCCCAGAAGATGATGCTATCAAGAGTTCGGGTTTGGGGCGAACACATTAACAAATGGTTCGTGATCAGTTTCAGCAAACGGATTTACTTCAAAAGAATGCTCAGTTGCAACACCGTGATGTACCGAAGATGATTGAGGAGCCAAGGATGATGGTGAATGACTGCCTGATGGTGCATCGTGATCAAATGAGATAGATACTGATGGACCGGTTGGAATGATCGGGGGTGGAACTGCCGGGACATGAGGCATCTGATGATCACCCGTTAGAGTCTCAAAATATTCATCAAACATCGGTTGAAACAACAGCTCTAAATCTTTATTGGTGGGAGGTACATACGGAATAGCAGGAGCAGAATTAGGTACGAGCCCTGAACTTATAGGTCCAGGCGTCAAAAGGTTGGGATTGGGTCCTGAACTGGAGTGTACAGGAGCCGTTTGCTCAGTCAGCTCATCGAATGTAACATGAATAGTTTCCATTATTTGTCGGGTCCGTTTGTTGTAGATTTTGTAACCCTTCCTGTTTGGTGCGTAACCAACAAAGAACCCAATGTTTGCTTTAGCTTTCAATTTGCCAAGATCTTCGCTGTCGTTTGTTGGGTAGTAGAGAGCCCCAAATATATGTAGAAAAGAGAGATCCGATTTCTTGTCATGCACAAGTTCATATGGGGTTTTGTTGTAAAGAGTATGTATAAGGGATCGGTTTTGGGTGTAACAGGCAGTAGCCACAGCTTCTGCCCAAAGAGAACAAGGGAGCCCTTTGATAATATCAGCATTGGTCCGAGCAACTTCAACAAGAGTGCGATTCCTTCGTTCAACAACACCATTCTGCTGAGGAGTTCTCAGAACGGTCTTCTCGTGAGTAATGCCAACGCTTTCATAGAAATCTGTTAAATTTTTATTAACGAATTCTTTGCCATTATCAGTCCGCACGAACCGGACAGTTTGTGTTGAAGACCTGACTTGAATTGTTTTAATGATTGATTACAAAACGGGAGTCCCTCATCCTTGGATCATCAAAAACTAAAACTTCACACCTGTAAACCTGGAGTAGTCATCGACTATTACCAAAATGTATTTCTTCCCATTTATACTCTGCACTCTTAGCGGTCCACATAAATCCATGTGAAGGGTATGTAAACTTTCGTAATGGTGTTTAATCGCTTGGTGTATGTGGGTAGCGTCCTACTCTTTCAAGGACAATCAAAAGTTTAGGGGAGGATTGTTAGGAATAAATCTTCATATGACTTAATACTGCCAACAGTACTAAAGGAGTTAGTACTGCCAGTACAAAGTTAGTACTGCCAAGGTTACTTAATACTGCTAGTAGTAGAAGTTAGTACTGCTAAATGGTCAAAGCTGATGAACTAAAGATAAGAATGCATGGAGAGTATTTCGGATATTTATATTTGAATTGTAACTGAACCTAAATGATAGGCTGATATCTTTGTAAAGGGCTCCTTGTATTTCTATAAAAGGAGATCCCAAGTGTAGAATAACTTAGAACTTTAAGAGATACATTTAGAGAAAATTTGTAATAGCTTCAAGGTTTTTGTAACCCCAGTACTTCAAGAGTACTCGTATTAGTTATAATATTGAAGCAGTGTGTTTTGTGTTCATTGTGTGTTTTAGTCATTACTGTTTCATTCATAAATTTCTCTAGAGTATCAAAGTGTAGATTCCGCATACACTTTGGTATACATACAAAGTCTCAATCTTTGTTATTTTGGATTCTTCCAAGGTAACAAACTCTTTATATCATAAAGAATCGATCAAGGAGTGGGATCAACATATATCAGGCAGCCAATCACCCTAGAATACTCAAGTTGAGATACAGCTTTGTCAGTATTAGGTTTCAACTTCTCACTTGTATCAATAGGAGTGCTCACTAGAGTACAATCAAAGTAATTGAATTTCTTTAGTACCTTCTCAACATAATGAGACTGAGAAATTGATATTCAGTTACTTTCATGTGTTATCCTTATACCAATGATACATCAGCCTCCCTAATGTGCTTTATGGAGAACCTTGATGACAATAATTCATTTGTCAGGTCAACCTGATCTTGATCAACACCAAAGATCAGCATGTCATCAACATAAAGGCAAATGATGACTCTTTTACCAGATTCATCAAATTTGCTATACACACATTTGTTAGATTGGTTAAGTAAATAACCACTAGATAAAACCACTTCATCAAACTTTTGATGTCATTTCGTAGGTGCCTACTTTAGTCCATATAAATGTGGGAAATCGTATTAGCCTTACTATTTTGTAAAGTTGGCGTCTTACACATGAATTGTACTAGTTATTAACACTGCGTGATACGCGGGGGTTACTTTTGTTATTTATTTATAGTTATGTTATGCTTGTCATATAAATACCCCTCATGGCTCTCCATGAGGGGTGTGGAAGTCATTTGTAAGTTTTTCATTCCAACCTAATATTACACACATTTGTTTCTCCACCCTCTCTCTACTTTCTCTCACTAAAACAACCATGGTTCATCTTGTTTGGTTTGATCAATCTCGACCCCTAAAAAAGGTGTTTTTGTATCGTGTCAATTGGTATCAAGAGCTAACCAGAGATGTTTTGTATTGTGTTTTGTTGTTTTTTGACTTATAGCTTATTCAAGCTTATTATCGTGGCTTATTTTAGCAAAAAAAGGTCACAGATTGATTTTGTTTGTTTGTTGGGTTTGTGATAAAAGCCTGGCACTTTACAAGTGGGTTATCAATCTTAATGCATATTTGAAGGTATTTCGTGGCTTATTAAGAGGGCAATAACTTATTCATAAGCTTATTGGTGTTTGTTTTTTTGGCTTATTTCAAGCTTTTTTGATAAGTTTTTTTGGTATCTTTATTTTCTAAAACTTATTAAAAGCTTATCTGGTTTTTTTATGTCGAAGTGTATATGAGTCGTTTTCGAACTTATTTTCTGGGAAAATCTTAAAAATGGATAAGAAAAAACACAAATCCATTTTTTAGGAAAAAAGTACATATTCAAGCGAAATATGTTTCTGTCTGATTTCAGGTGAAATATGTTTATGACTTTAGGCGAAATATGTAAAAAACCAGTTTAAAAATTCTGTTTACGGTATGCTGAGATGTATAGATCACAAACGTCTAGGGGGAATCAAAAGGATTGGAGATGGACAGAAGTCCAAAAAGTAGGTAAGTGATTTTGTGATGTTTAACAAAGCTTGCTTTATTATGTGGGGAGTTTTAATCTGTCAAAGGCTCAGTGTAAAATTACCATCATAAGGGAAATGATGGTATTATGGAAATATTATAACAGGGTGAACTTTAACTATACTACCAAAAAAGAACTCACCCTAATGCTCAAAGGAACATGGTTCCAAGAGCTTATTATATGAAAAACATTGGCCTAAATCCATTTAATACTGCCACGACAGATAATACTGCTCATCCCAAATCTATAGTTTTTAGTGCTAAACCAATTCCATGTTTTTCAAAAACAACACAAGCAACTATAAAAAGACCCTTTCAATATAAAACAGTATTAACCAACAAAAGGCTTACCCAAAAAGTTAATACTGCCCAGCACAAGCAGTTAATACTGCTAGGCCAAAAATAGTTAAAACTGCTAGGCCAAATTTTGCAGTTGTTAATGCTGTTAGGGTAAATCAGGCAAATGCTGTAAAGCCTCAGCATGTTGGGTTTGGAGACCTACCAAACCTGAGATAGTGCATTAGTCACCTTGAAGAAAAGAAGAAAACTAATTACGTTGATGCTCCAGGAGATCCAAGTCAGTGAGTTAGATGATGGCTTGGGTCCTCAATAGGAATCTAATATTCCTTATTTTTATGTGCAGGGCAAGCCACAACAAGATGATACAGGATTTGTTTATAGTGGATGCTCAAGGCACATGACTGGGAACATAGCTTATCTCTCAAATTTTAAGGAATTTGATGGAGGTTATGTTACATTTGGAGGAGGAACTCATGGTGGTAGAATTTCTAGTAAAGGAATAATTAAAATTGATAGTCTTGATTTTGAAGATGTATACTTTGTCAATGAGTTAAAATTCAATCTTTTTAGTGTCTCACAGATGTGTGACAAAAAGAACTATGTCCTTTTTACTAACACTGAATGTCTTGTCTTATCTCCTAATTTTAAGTTGCCTGATGAAAATCAGATACTTCTTAAAATTCCTAGAAAAGACAATATGTACAATTTTGATATGAAGAACATTGTTCCTAAAGAGAGTTTAACTTGTCTTGTTGCAAAGGCTACATCAGATGAATCAATGCTCTAACATAAGAGGCTTAGTCATATTAATTTTAAGAACATAAATAAGCTTGTTAAGGATAATCTTGTAAGAGGATTGCCTATAAAACGTTTTGAAAATGACCAAACATGTGTTGCTTGTCTTAAAGGGAAGCAACATAGAGCTTTTTGTGAGTAGTTTAATGCATAAGAAGTATTGCTTAGTAGTCACTGATGATTATAGCAGGTTTACTTGGGTTTTCTTTTTAGCAACTAAGGATGAAACCAGTGAGATCCTTAAGAACTTTATCAAAGAAATAGAAAACCTAGTGGATAAGAAAGTGAAAATAATCAGGTGTGATAATGGAACAGAGTTTAAGAATAAGGTAATGGATGATTTTTGCAGAGAAAAAGGTATTAAGAGGGAATACAGTGTAGCCAGGACTCCTCAGCAAAATGGTGTGGCTGAGAGAAGGAATAAGACACTAATTGAGGCTGCTAGAACCATGTTATCTGACTCTAAGTTACCTATCACATTTTGGGCTGAAGCAGTTAGTACTGCTTGCTATGTACAGAATAGGGTCTTAGTAGTCAAGCCTCATAACAAGACACCTTATGAACTTTTTAGAGGTTTTAAACCTGCTCTAAGTTTTATGAGACCATTTGGATGTCATGTTACTATTCTTAATACTTTAGACAGTTTAGGCAAGTTTGATGGCAAAAGTGATGAAGGTTTCTTTGTTGGATATTCTTTGAGTAGTAAAGCTTTTAGGGTATACAACACTAGAACCAGGAGGGTAGAAGAAAACTTGCATATTGGGTTTTTAGAGAATAAGCCTATGATAGAAGGGAATGGTCCAAAGTGGCTGTTTGACATTGATTCTCTAACCCAATCTATGAATTATGTACCAGTTGCTGCAGGTACAATCATTAATGAATCTGCAGGTACACAAGAAGAACTTAATGCAGGTACATCAGAAGAAATCAGTCAAGATTGTATTGTGATGCCAATTTGGAAAGATGCCTCTTATTTTGATTCACCTTCCAAGGATGTTGATAATGGTGAACCAAAATCTGCTGGTGATGATCAAAAGCAGGATGGAGATGGTCCAGATAATAAGAATGATGAACAAGATAAGTCTGATGATGTTAGCAGTCCTAAAGAAGTTAATGCTGCTGGACAACATGTTAATACTGCCAGTCCTGATGTTAATACTGGTAGTTTTAAACTTAATAATGTTGATCCATCAGTTAATACTGCTAGTTCAAATGATCAAGAAAGCCCTAAAGACATGTTCACTATGGGAGCTAGTTCTACACTTGAAGCCACTCATGTTGAGTTCTTCAGTGATGAAGATGAACCAGAAGTTGATTTAGGGAACATCATAAATTCCTATACAGTTCCAACCACTCCCAATACAAGAATTCATAAGGATCACCCAATTAAAAATGTGATTGGTAATGTGAAGTCATCTATTCAGACAAGAAGAATGACAAAACCAACTTTTGAACAAGGGTTTCTCAGTGCATTATATGAACAGAAAACACATGATACCCTGAATACTTGTTTATATGCTTGTTTCCTATCACAGATTGAACCCACAAGCATTGCTAAAGCTCTATCTGATTCATCTTGGGTGGAAGCAATGCAGGAAGAACTTCTGCAATTCAAACTCTAACAGGTTTGGATACTTGTAGATTTGCCTATTGGAAAGAGGGCCATTAGAACAAAATGGGTCTTCAGAAATAAGAAAGATGAAAGGGGAATTGTGATTAGGAATAAAGCAAGGTTGGTTGCACAGGGTCATAGACAAGAAGAAGGTATTGACTATGAATAAGTTTATGCTCTCGTGGCAAGAATTGAGGCAATAAGATTGTTTTTAGCCTATGCTTCTTTTATGGGTTTTCTGGTATATCAAATGGATGTGAAGAGTGCTTTCTTATATGGAACTATTGTGGAAGAAGTTTATGTTACTTAACCACCAGGATTTAAAGATCCTGACCATCCAGACAAAGTTTACAAGGTGGTCAAGGTACTTTATGGTTTGCATCAAGCACCAAGAGCATGGTATGAAACCTTGGCTAACTATCTGTTGGGCAATAGGTTTAAAAGAGGCAAGATAGATCAGACATTGTTTATCAAGAAGCAAAAAGGAGATATTTTGCTTGTACAGGTTTATGTTGATGACATTATCTTTGGCTCTACAAACAAGGAGTTATGTACTGGATTTGAAAAGCTCATGAAGGATAAGTTTCAGATGAGTTCTATGGGAGAACTTACTTTCTTTCTAGGATTACAAGTACAACAGAAGGAAGATGGAATATTTATCAGTTAGGATAATTATGTAGCTGAGATTTTGAAGAAATTTAACTACACTGATGTGAAGTCTGTTTCAACTTCAGTTGAGTTGGAAAAGCCTTTAGTCAAAGATGGAGATGCTGATGATGTTGATTTATATCTCTATAGATCTATGATTAGGTCTTTGATGTATCTCACAGCATCTAGGCTAGATATTATGTTTGCAGTATGTGCATGTGCTAGATTTCAAATTTCTCTAAAGAAATCACATCTCTTAGCTGTAAAGAGAATTTTTAGATATTTGAAAGGCAAACCAACATTAGGCCTTTGGTATTCTAGTTTTAGAGATTCCTCCATTTGGAACTAGTTGCTTATACTGATTAGTGACTATTGACTAGGAAGCACTCAAGAAGGAAGTAACAACTGGAGGTTGTTAGTTTTTGGGAAACAAGTTGATATCTTGGCAGTGCAAGAAGCAAACTGTGGTTGCCACCTCTATAACTGAAGCTGAATATGTGGCTGCTGGTAGTTGTTGTGGATAAGTACTCTGGATTCAAAACTAATTGCTGGATTATGGGTATAATTTCATGATTACTATGATTCACATTGATAATAACAGTACTATCTGCATTATTGAAAATCCTGTTCAATATTCTAAAACAAAACATATAGAGATTAGACATCATTTTATAAAAGATTGCAATGCTAAAAAGTTAATTCAAATGGTTAAAATTGAAACTGAACATAATGTTGCAGATCTTCTTACAAAAGGTTTTGATGCTGGAAGGTTTCAGTACTTGGTCTCAAGTATTGGAATGCTTAATCCTTAATTTTTAAATCTCTTTAAGTCTTTGTAAAAGTTTTGTAATGGATTAGTACTGTTAGTGTGTCAGTTTGTAGTATATTGGATATCATAACACAAGCCTAGGATTAATGTTTGGTCAAATTATCTAGAGAGAGAAAGTGGGAGTTCTAGAGAGAGAAAATCACTTAGTGTGTGTTTGTGATAAAATGAACATCCAACCCCTTCCCATGGCTGGAAAGGGGTATTTATACAAGAGTTTGGTGCCCCTAAATGGGCCATGGAGTGGGCTAACAAGTGGGTAAAGACCCGGCCCAACACCATAAGTCGTACGGTAACTAAACGATTAAAACTAAGACTACGAGCTAACCTATGCTAGATATAACACGGGGTGACCGAGTCTTTTACATGGATTTTCATAATCCTAACAATCTCCCCCTAAGGGAGGTCACCCAAAAAAATACAAATTGAATCCTAGCATTATATTTGAATTAATCTTTGATTCTGGCTTGTAGTCTTTTGATTCTTGCAAACATTATCGGTTTGTACATCAAGTAGTGGTCTATGTTCCTTGGACTTGAGTGATCTTTGAGCTTTCTTTGAGATCACCATCCACTTTAAATCTCTTAATTATCCTTGTTGTGGAATATTTGGCCTTTCATGTGGATGTCTGATGTGGCTTTCGGACCCGCATACTATCACTTCTTTCTGGATCATGATAGAACTTATCAGAGTTGTGGAAGCTGTGTTGTAGGTCTTTTAGTTGTCATGATGTCTTTGATTAGAAACATTAAGTGTGGAGCAAGGGGTTTGTGAATTGGATCTCTTACTGGAACGAGGCATCTGAATCTGCATCTTAGAAACATTGGTGGACCGAATAGGGCTTTGTATTCATCAAAAGTTCGGTGCATTAACCTCCGGTTCTGTGAGGACCGTTTTACAGTATAAATAATGTACCTGTGATCAGGTAGATTCATTATAAGAACCTCCTTGACAGGGTTTCCAGCTCAATGTGTTAGATCATATCTAATGCAGTGCATTAGATGCACTGTACTTGTCAGCTATCTCTTTACCGGACACTCAAAGCAGTCTACTCACTAATAGTATTGCTACTAATAGTATGGTAAGAGGGAATCAATGAGTTACCTCTTCTCACCGATTAAAGATAAAATTGATTTAAAAATCAATCGATGTGTCACTAGTTAAAGTGATTTTTGTAACACATCGAGAGTTTTAAGCTTTTATCAAAATTCATCCTCCGTCAATTCATAATCTGGACCGAATCGATGCCCAGTGTCACAAGTTTGATCCATTAAGGATCTCACAAGTCACCTACCTAGAGCTTGTTTGATGTTGGCTCTAGCAGGATTTCCATCTTCACTGTGAATACTTTCGTATCACTCGGATGTTCTGGCAATATCACAAGGATAATGCGTAGGACTCTTAAGATAATCCTTGTTTTCACAGTGTGTGAAACACAAGTATATTGGAATAGTGTCCTAACGAGATTTATTGATGATCTCATGGCTCTAGACTCAATAGTGCATTTTTGGTTTTTGGTAGTCGGAGGCTGGAGCGGACTGCCACCTTTTCAATATCGTCTAACTCGGAGTGAGAGAGACGATAGAAATGTATTGATCTCCGTGAGAAGTGAAACAAGAATCCTTTGAGGGATCTTGAGTGGCTAGGGAGGGTTGTGCAGCGTATCACTGGGTCCATGATACTTGTCTTCAATGTCAGCAATCAACCATGTGATTCTGACAGCATATGTAGTGACCCGGTTTCTGCCTAAGGTTTAAGGAGGGCTGCTTTCTTTTCACCCTTTATCTTAGCATTTCTTTTTCATTCTTCAACCCCTTCAGTGCTTACCGAGATTTCATTACTAGAACCTTGTTGGGTGTGTTCCAGTACTAGCTCCATCTCAGTCCGCACTATTCCCTTATTCTCACATTACTCCTTTTATAATCATACCTAAGGACTTCTACACTAACTAGTGGATTGTCCCTGGGTAGATCCCTCCGGCTCTGGCGGGATCGTGGGATCGAGTACCTAACCTTACCATCCTTATAACTCCGATAAAGTAATTACAGGGTCGGTCTTAGGTGATTCCACAATTGCCATCATAACCATTCGCACCCCCTCAATATGTGCATCGATATTCGAAAGAGTTTAGCACATATACGAGAGCCTACACTTGAGTTAAGAAATCACAATTTTTATCAAATTTTCATAATTAAATCACATTTTCTCCCTCGAGCAAAAATTTCAAATCCGTTGAGATTTTGGGTCTCAATTGATTTAAGTTAGGAAAATTTGGGAGAAAGTGTGTCAGGTTTATACAAGCCGATTATGGAACATATGAATACTTAATATACAAGCCTAAGATACAGTTTAATCACTACATTAGAATGTACATATTACAACAATATATAAGAAAACTATCCCTCATTCGGTTCTCTTCAGCAGTCGATAGTCTCCTTCTCTTATCCTGCCACCAACAAAGCTTTCTAGATTCCGGAAGATACGTCTTGTCTTAAGTCGTTTCTGTATGGAAAACATAAACTCCTTGCTTCTGTCGACATCTTTCTTTGTCCAAAACCGTGTATCCAAACTCGGATTCATCCTGTTGACCCTGAATTCCTTGACTCTGTAATCCAACGCTTCATCAATCTGTTGTAGAGTACCGGCACTGAACTTGTGGATTTCATTAAACCTCATGAGCATCTAAACCCTATATTTGTCCCTAAATGTGACGGCCCTTGGAGAGTCAATTACTGTGAAGTCATGTTTGTACTCAAAGCCCTTGGCATCCCATCGAGGTTTGGTGAGGTTTAACTGCGTCTGGTAGTTCTCAATCCTCAGCTGGAAGTCTTCGACGCGTTGTCTGATAATCAAGTTTCGGGTCTATAAGTTGACAGCAGTAGTGAGAATCGTTTTGTCTTCGGGTGAGAGATGGTTTAAGTGACCTTGAAGATTCAACAAGTACAGATCTTCAAAGTCACTAGGGTACAGATATTTGAAGTCCCTTTCAGCGATGACATATTCTTTGAGATCAGCATGACGAAGGACAATCTTCTTCATGTAATTGTACCCATACATTGAGAAGACTTCAATTCTGACGACACTTAAGATATGCATATAGGTCCGTACAGCCCTGCGATCACCTTCATATGTGTGTCGATCAATGTAGAACCGTTGTCTTTGAAACCACCAGTGAGATATACCATACATCGCAGCGACATCATACTTACATTCTTCTTCAATCCACATCTGATCTGGTACCATTTGCTCTAAGCCAACATCAGGATAGTAGGCAGCATTCATCTTCGAGATTGACAAGGCAAGTCTGCCCATCCTGCGGCCGTACCGTAGATATTCCATGTCTTTGTTAAAGAAGAAGTCCGGTTGTATTGTGACATGACCCGGATCACCACCCAGCGGTAGTGGTTTGCTGACATTGAACCTGAGGATTGCATCGTCCACTTGATCGGTGAGAAGTTTGTGACATTCCTCCATTTGGAACTAGAGATGAACTACGTCGGGATGAAAGACGTTGACAATTTCGTATGCAGGGCCTTATAGGTCTTTTTGAGTAAGTTTAGAGATTCCTTTCTTTTTATAATACCAGTCCATGAATGTTGCCATATCACCGATCTGAGCAAGTAGTGAGTTCGCTGGTGGAGGTGTATAGGTAGACTTCAGAGCAGAGGCCTAGTTGTTCGTTGGGACGGTCAGGTCTGATGATGAAATAGACCACGCAAGTTCAGGTGTTGCAGGTCTGTCTTCAGTGATAGGCTTCCACCAACTCTGCCTTAAGTTTACAGTGGGAATATGATCACGTCCAACATCTTCACCACCATATGAGTATGCCTGTTCGTCTGCAGTCGTGTCGTCGTCCATATGAAGTTCTTCAGGAATTGGTGAGACAGACGGCTTAATTCTGGTGTCAGTCGTCGTCTAAGCCATATATTCAGCTGAAGCAGCTCTCTGTGAGGAGCTTGGGGCAGCGGTGCTTATAAACTGACCACCCTGATTGTTGGATAGAGGTGGAGGAGGAAGTGGTGGTTGAGATGACCCAGAAGGACCAGAGGCTCCTGAAGTTCCTGAGGGACCTGCTGGTGGTGGAGGATGAGGTGGAGACCCAGATGGTGTTTTGGGTGAGCCTTGTCTCTTTTTCTTCTTTTTCTTTGCTTCAGCCAAGTCAGACAGGAGCTGGTCACGGTTATCTCGGGCCATAGACTTCTCCAGAGCCTCGTACAGCATCATACGATCTTTATGAGTTTGGTAGGATTTGGATTCCCACATTCGTTTGTGAAGAATTTCTTTCATATCAGCTTTTGGCAGGTCTCTGAAGCGTTTCCTAAGTGGTGCTTGCATAGCCTAGTCAACAGCATCTGTGACTATTTCATCTACAGCTTTGCGCACTTGATTGGGAATATCTTGATTCTCCAACTTGTACAGTCTGGACCCATGTTTGTCTAATCTTTCCTCTAGGGCTTGGTTCGCATCCACCAAATCCGCGATATGTTGTTCGAGTTCTCCTAGGCAGTTGATTAAGATGGAATCTGAGGAACCTTGTTGTAGCTGAGGTGGTAGAGGAAGAATTGTCATAATTGTTGTTGTTGTTGCGGTTGCGGTTGTGGTGGTTAGTAGTGGCCGATGAACATTAGGAGAATCGGGTCTAGACACGAGATCAATCATCGGCGATGTCATAAGAGGGATAGCAGAGGTGTCTTGATGGATTGTGACGAACACCATTGATTCAGCTTCAGTATCTGCTGTTGTCTTCTCATTATCGGCTTCTGAGGGTTTATCATTGAAGAATTGATCGCCAAAGCTGAAGTCTTTGGCTAGGTGTTGTAGAGAAGACAAAGTCCCTGTAGAGCTCGCAGGTTCCTCGGGAATCACCGGTTTGTCAACTGTCAGTTTAAGATTCTCTAGAATGTTAGGATATACAGTGGCGGTGAACCCTTCATCCATTTGTTCAGGTTGTGGTTGACTTGATGCATCAGTGTCCTCAACATTCGTGTGCTCACGGTTTGGTTCAGCATTAACAGCAGGAGTTGATTGAGGTTGAGACATTGTATCATTACCAGGGTTTGGTCCAGCCTGGCCTTCATCTTGTTTACCAGGGTTTGGTCCAGCCTGGCCTTCGTCTTGAGCACCATTTTTGACTACTGAAGGCACTTCCTCATCTGATTCTGTATCACTTTCAGTCAAGCCCAGTTCATCATACAAAGACGAGGATTCGTCATGACCTGAGGGTTCAGTTGGTGCGGAAGTACGTCTCTGAAAGATGTATTGTTCAACTGGGCTCTTTTTCTTTAGAGTTTGAAGATTGAGTAGAACCTAAGCAGCTTTCTCAGCACTGACTTTCTCCTTTCCCTTTCCCTCTACCTCTGGAAGTGGTTGAAACTTTCCAGTATCAGTTTCCCTGAACACCACAGGTGGAAGAGGACCCCGAGGTGCACCGTGAGCATCCTTCAGACTTTCTTCAATAGCCCTTTGCGTATCAGCCTCTAAGTCACCAAACCCAGGTTCAGTCAATGGAATACCCTCATCAACAAACTCATCGACCAACTGCTGAGATCTCTTAAGAGTTCGCTTCTTTACCACCTTCCCAGCTTTAGCTCGTTTGGCTGGCGGTGTTGCTTCAGTGGTTTCCTTAGCCTGCTTTCGTTTCTTCTCCTTAGGCTTGGTTGGTGCTGGTTGAGGTTTCTTGGTTGCTGCTTTAGGTGCTACGGGTTTAGCTTGCTTGGTTACCTTGGGTTTGGTTGATTTTGCAGGTTTTGGTGCAGGAGAGTCAGGATCACTAACTTCTTCACCAGCAAGATATCTTTGATGCTTGGCTACTTTCTCCAGATAAGCATCGTAGTAGTCTGCTCCTCGAATGTCATCAGTGATGAGTTCATTCGGAATAGGCATCCCAAAGACTTCCCTTTTGGTTCCCTTAGCACTGAATTTGAGATATCCCAGAATAGGTTCTTCAGTAGGCAAATGAAGGGGAGACTCTGGTCTTGGATGGAACTTGTGCTTGCGTTGCAGATGAAAGATAATCAGTTTGGTGAACCTCACACTTGGGATCACAATGAGAGTGGCTTTCTTCTTTCCCTGAGTATGTTGTGCCAGATTCTTTTTGTCTTCCGTGAAAGTATGGATGGATTGAGTGAATTCTTCCCACATCCTTTCCGCATAATCGATATGAGCTCGATTGATGATGCCCCAAAGAATCTGCAACACTGGAGCTCTTGGCCTTTCAAACCCAGAAGTCTTTCCCGTAAGGCACAGATTAATGATTGTCGTGAGTGCTCTCCACGGTTGGAACATGTCATTAGTTACGACATTAGATAAGTGTTTGACTTCTTTTGGATAACCCAGATCGTTGACAAAGTTGATAAGAGTATCCTGAGTTGGATGGGAAGAAAAAGCCTTGTTGTTGTTGACTGGCGTGATCCGAAGAGCATCTCTGAGTGTGTCTTTAGTGAGGTTGAACCATTGCTCATCCAGTTGACACTTGTAACCCCCGTCGGTTCTGTCATAGCAAATAGTATCCCAGAACTGCTGAATATAGATAGCTGGTATTGTCGAAGATGCGGTAAATGCTCTGAAGAAGTTGGTATGCTTTAGAATGTCCACCGAAATCTTGTAGATTGGGTTGCTTTGTGACTTTTCAGCATCCAGATAGCAGTTGCTTTTCCCTATTGGCAACCATCTAATGCGAGGCAAGATTTGTTCATCAGTGCGAGTGGGTGGTGCCACAGCAGGTGCTTGTTCAACAGGAGCATTAACATTAGCCATTATATCTGCGCAGTCACATTCACAGAACGATGGGCATACATATAGGAGTTAATCAGTTATGGATTATATCTAGGGAAAGGACACCTAGATCATATTATGGTGAAGGTCAATAATTAAAGTCAACTCTTGAGGCAACGGAACTTGACTCTTGTAAGAGAAGACTTAACACAATGACTAAACCACAAGACCCGATAACAATTTACAAGCAATGAGAGACAAAACGCAAGGGATACGTTACAATAAGCAAAACGCAATCACACCAAACGCACTAGGAAAAACGCAACAATCAAAGCGCAAGAACTATTATATTTAAAATAAGCAAAACGCATCCATTTAAGAAATTTTTGAAATAGGGGTTTTACTATTTAAATATTTTAAGTGTCTTCTATACAAAACACAAACAAAACGCAATGACTGCGTTTTGTTCATGTTAATATTTAATATTCAAAACGCAATAGCATATCAACGGACAAAACGCAACAGGGATCATACAGACAAAACGCAACGAAGAGCACTTAAGGCAAAACGCAATAACTAACATCTAAGTAAAACGAAACCAAGAGTATTAAGGTGAAACGCAACCTATAACATTTGAGCAAAACATAGGCAGGAATTTGTTGCGCAAAACGCAACCAAGAATTTCTAAGCAAACCTCAACTAAGAAATCCTAACCAAAACGCAACCATGAATGCTTCACAAGCGCAGATTCATACTTACCATGAGTATTCAGGCAAAACGCACCCTATATCATTTAAGCAGAACGCAGGCAGGGATTTGTTGCGCAAAACGCAACCAATAATTTCTAAGCAAACCTCAACCAAGAAATCCTAACCAAAACGCAACAAGAGTCTGAGCAAAATGCAATCAGATATCACTCTAAAATGCAACCTAGTATATTTAAGTAAATCGCAACCTAGCAATCCTCAACAAAACGCAACCAAGAAGTCCTAAACGCAACCAAGAAATCCTACGCAAAACGCAACCAAGAATGCTTTTATACGTAGATTCTAACTTTCGAATCAGGGGTTCTAATACGCAACCAGATCTAGACTTATATTCTACGCTCCTAACTTAAACCTTTTAACACCAACAAATGGCCATTACACCATACATACGAACATGTTTTTGACTTAAAAAGTCCACCTAAATGCGAAATTCTCAAGGACAATAAATTAGCAATTGAGGGAACTAACACAACATCAACGAGGCATCATTTGTGTATACTAGTGCTATCCCAACAATCAAAACACACTTACAAACACTAACCAAGTTTTTTGATGACGAATGAGCTCGAAAATCTACATAACACGAGATTCAATAAGTTTTAAGCTACGATGTTATAGATACAACATATTAAAATGATGACGAGCTAAAACCAAGAATTACCTAGGCGAACAATCAAAAAAAATTATTTCAGGACAGGCAAATCGCAACGGTGGGTGTGTTTTGAGTTTGAGAGAGAAAGTAAAAGGTTTGACTAAAATTTTGATAGGTTTGACCAGGTCAAAACGCAACTCCCATTTATACTAGGTAACTTTCATCTATTGGAACATTTGACCCATCCCTTTCATATTTCTTTTAAATTGAGGTTTAATAGTTACTAAGGGATTGATTAGATAGCATAAGTGGCACAATTGGTCCTTTATATTTTATCAGCCTATGATACAATTAGCAAATAGCACATAAGACCCTATACTTGCATATAACTGACACATTTGGCCCTTGTTGAGTTAACTCAAGTTTAACACCCCCTTAAACCATAACCCCTTTAGTTATCAAACCTATCTCAATGATCTATACAATGTGTTAAACTACCTGTTCGAAGCCATAAATTTGAACAATACTCTCCCCCTTAATCAATGACTCGTTTTCTATTTAAAGAGCTGTAGTCGTTGATTGAGTGTCAAATTTTAGGAAATTCAAGTAAGATTGATTTTCAACAATAAGATTAAACCATGTGACATCCAAATAATTTTCTAAAGAATCATAGACGGAAAAATTATAAGGATAAAAGAAGACTTCTCTTCTTTATCAAGAAATAAAACACTAAAGCGTACATTAGATCGAGGGTGCACGGATATAAATTAATCCATACCCGAGAGAACTTAATCACCCGTTGTTAGGAACAACCGTCTTTTTGGCGACGAGTTTTCCTTATTTTGAAAACCGGGTTGCATATCAGAAATAATAGCAAGCCATTTTTGACATGTTTTGAAAAACATTTAAAAATCGAGCTTCATTTAAAGGCATGTGTCATTATTGAATGACATTTCTAGGTCCGTAAATGTTATCGATAAACGGAAGACATGTCTTGGAAATTTTTTATTTTTTTTTTATATTTTCTGATTTTTATGGATTTTTTGTGGGTTTTATATTTTTGTATTTTCTTTTTGATGATGAATATGTACATATTTACATAGGATACTTGAAGCAAATACGTTACTCATCCTTATCATCCTGAAGACGTTTGAGTGTCTCTGGCTTCATACTCTTCATGCCAAGCCGCGGGAGAATGAATTCAAATCGTTCTCTGGGCAGTGCCTTAGTGAATATATCCGCCAGTTGATACTCTGTCCTCACGAAATACAACTCAACCACTCCCTTCTCCACTTGTTCTCTGATGAAATGATGTCGGATGTCGATGTGTTTAGACCTGGAGTGCTGGACGTTGTTGCAGCATAGAGCTATGGCACTCTTGTTGTCACAATACAGAGGGATGTGATTGTATGCAAAGCCATAATCTGATAATTGAGACCGCATCCATAGGATTTGGGCACAGCAACCAGACATCGCGATGTATTCAGCCTCTGTAGACGAGATGGACATGCTAGTTTGTTTCTTTGATGACCAGCTAACTAACTTATCACCAAGGAACTGAGCACTACCAGATGTGCTTCTTCGAGTGTCTTGACAACCTGCATGATCTGCGTCTGCGTATGCTGTTAGTGCCATGGCGGTGTCTTTCGGATACCAAAGACCCATATTTATGGATCCTTGGAGATACCGAAAGACCCGTTTAACTGCTTCAAGGTGCTTTTTAGTGGGCTTAGATTGATATCTAGCACACATGCACACAGCAAAAACAAGGTCGGGTCTACTGGCCGTGAGATACATCAGGGATCCAATCATACTGCGATATTGGGTCTGGTCAACAGGGATCCCTGAGAGGTCCTCATCCAGTTTTGTTCGCTCTACCATGGGAGTGTCAACAGGGTCACTTTTATGAAGATCAAATTTCTTTAAAATCTCATTAGCGTATTTAGATTGATTTATGAAAATGCCTCTAGGATTCTGAGAAATTTGTAAGCCTAAGAAAAAAGATATTTGACCCATCATCGACATTTGAAATTTAGAGCTCATTTCATTAGAAAAACGGTCACAGTCTTTGGGGTCGGTTGAGGCAAATATGATATCATCAACATATATTTGAACATGAAGAGTGTGTTTGCCTGTTTTTCGAATGAACAAGGTTGGATCGACTACACCCTTGGAGAATCCTTGTGCCAGAAGAAACTTTGACAAAGTGTCATACCACGCCCGGGGTGCCTGCTTTAACCCGTAAGAGCGTCTTTAGACGTTAGACATGATGTGGACGATCTGGGTTAACGAAGCCTTCTGGTTGGCTCACATAGACTTCTTCTTTAAGCTCGCCATTTAAGAATGCAGTTTTCACGTCCATTTGATAAACTGTCATGTTTTTACTGGCAGCATTGGCAAGAAAATATTCTGATAGCTTCAAGTCTGGCGACCAGGGCGAAGGATTCTTCAAAATCAAGACCTTCTTCTTGACGATATCCTTTCACTACAAGACGTGCCTTGTTTTTTAACACGTCACCATACTCGTCAAGTTTCACCTTATAAATCCACTTGAGAGCAATAATCATTGCACAGTCTGGAGGTGGCACTAATTCCCATATCGTCCAGTTGATAAAAAATTTTGGTTTCATCTTGCATGGCTTGAAACCAGCAGTCTTCAGTAACAGTAGATTTGAAGTTTTTTTATTCGACTTTGGGAAGTTTATGAATTATAGAAGCCACCATAGAGCATCTGTTAGAAAGTGATTCGAGTGGTACCGGTCGAGAAGGGTTCCCAATAATATTATCAAGAGGATGAGAGTCGGTCCATTTGCGGAGATGTTCATGAGGTTGAGTGGATTGGTTGGGTGTAGTAATCGTGAGTATCCCAGAAGATGATGCTTTAGAGTTTGGGTCTGGGGCAAACACATTAACAAATGGTTCATGCTCAGTTGCAGCAAACGGATTTACTTCAAAAGAATGCTCAGTTGCAACACCATGGATGTACCGAAGTATGATTGTTTTTTTTTAGATGAGCCGAGGATGATGTGTGAATGTTGCCTGATGATGACATCGTGTTTAAGAGGAGATAGATATTGATGGACGGTTGGAATGACCGGGTGGAACTGTTGGGGACTTGAGGAATTTGATTGATCACCCGTTGGAGTCTCTTAATATTCATCAAACATCTGTTGAAACAGCACCCAGCTCTAAATATTTATTTGGTGGGAAAGTACATCGGAATAGCAGAGCAGATTTAGGTACGAGCCCGAACTTTAGGTCAAGGCTGTCAAAAGGTTAGGATTGGGTCCCTCTTCCCCCCCCCCCCCCCCCCCCCCTCCCTTCCGTCCCCCCACATGAACTAGAGTTGTACTGGATCCGTGTGCTCAGTTTGTCAAGATGTACGTGAGTAGTTTCTCCATTATTTGTCGGGTCCGTTTGTTGTAGATTCTGTAACCCTTCCTGTTTGGTGCGTAACCAACAAAGAACCCAATGTCTGCTTTAGCTTTCAATTTGCCAAGATCTTCACTGTCGTTTGTTGGGTAGCAGAGAGCCCCAAATATACGTAGGAAAGAGAGATCCGATTTCTTGTCCGCAATCAAGAATTTCTAACCAAAACGCAATCAAGCATACTTCAAAAACGCAGATTTCAATTACAACTAGGCATCTATGGCTTAATCAAATCATGGAATACTTTCAAACACACTCTCAGAACATCTTAACAACAGCAAACGACCATTCGTTTTGACTAAAAAGTCAAAGATTATGCGAAAATCACAAGGACATAAAATTCAGAGGTGGGGGATCCAATTCAGGCATACATTAGGCATCAAACATGAATTTTAACACTAGCCCAGCAGTCAAAACGTACTTAGAAACACTCACCTAGATTTAGATGAATATTTCACTCAAAAAACCTACGAACAATGCGATGACATGAGATTCAGGTTAATTTATTCAAGATAAAGCATATATTCATGACAACAAACACTAATCAAGCAATACCTAGGAACGAAATCACACCAATAAACAAGAATCAGGCAAATCGCAAAGAGGGTATGCGTTTTGAGAGGGAAATGGGTGGTTGAGTTTTGACTAAGTATGGTAGGTTTGACCGAGTCAAAATGCAATTGGCCTTTTATACCATATTGTAACTTTCAGTTAATGACATTTTTAGTCCCCCTCTTTCTACCTACTATACAATTTTAAGACAAATGTGTAACTTAAGGGTAAATTGAGATATGTAATTGGCATAAAAAGTCCTTCACATTTTGTGAGACTAAGAAACAAGTAACAAATAGCACATAACACCCTATACTTGCAAGCAGTTGACACATTTGGCCCTTTGAGTTAAAACACGTTTAACTCCCCCTCAAACTAATACCCTGTTAGATACAAAACCTTTCTCAATTATTTATAGAATGCCCGTTAGATGTCATAAATTTGAAAACCACTCTCCCCCTCAATCAATGACCCGTTTTCTATTTAAAGAGCTGTAGTCGTTGATTGAGTGTTAAATTTATGAAAACACAAGTTCGATTGATTTTCAAAAACAACATTGAACCATTATGTGAAATCCAAATAATTTTTTGAAGAATCATAGACGAAAAATCATTTGGTTAAAAAGGAAGACTTCTTTTCTTTATCAAGAAATAATGCACTGAAGCGTACATCAAATTGATGGTGTACGGATATAAAGTAATCCATGCCCGGGAGAACTTAATCACCCGTTGTTAGGAACAACCGTCTTTTTGGCGACGAGCTTTCCTCATTTTGAAAACCGGGTTGCAGTCTGAAATAACTTCAAGCCATAAAGACATGTTTTGAAAAGTTTAAACTTCTGTTCGAGCTTCATTTAAAGACCCGTGTCATTATTGAATGACATTTCTAGGAACGTAAATGTTATTGATAAACGGAAGACATGTCTTGAAAAAACTAGTTTTGACATTTTATATTTTTTGATTTTTATGGATTTTTGTGGGTTTTATATTTTTGTATTTTCTTTTTGATTTTGAATATGTATATATTTACATAGGATACTTGATTCAAATCCGTTACTCATCCTTATCATCCTGAAGACGTTTGAGTGTCTCTGGCTTCATACTCTTCATGCCAAACCGCGGGTGAATGAATTCGAATCGTTCTCTAGGCAGTGCCTTAGTGAATATATCTGCCAGTTGATACTCTGTCCTCACGAAATACAACTCAACCACTCCCTTCTCCACTTGTTCTCTGATGAAATGATGTCGGATGTTGATGTGTTTAGACATGGAGTGCTGGACGTTGTTGTCATCATAGAGCTATGGCACTCTTGTTGTCATCATACAGATGGATGTGATTGTATGCAAAGCCATAATCCGATAATTAAGACCGCATCCATAGGATTTGGGCACATCAACCAGTCATCGCGATGTATTCAGCCTCTGTAAACGAGATGGACATGCTAGTTTGCTTCTTTGATGACCAGCTAACTAACTTATCACCAAGGAACTGAGCACTACCAGATGTGCTTCTTCGAGTGTCTTGACAACCTGTATGATCTGCGTCTGCGTATGCTGTTAGTGCCATGGCGGTGTCTTTCGGATACTAAAGACCCATATTTATGGTTCTTTGGAGATACCAAAAGACCCATTTAACTGCTTCACGATGCTTTTTAGTGGGCTTAGATTGATATCTAGCACACATGCACACAGCAAAAACAAGGTCTGGTCTACTGGCTGTGAGATACATCAGGGATCCAATCATACTGCGATATTGGGTCTGGTCAACAGGGATCCCTAAGAGGTCCTCATCCAGCTTTGTTCGCTCCACCATGGGAGTGTCAACAGGGTCACTTTTATGAAGATCAAATTTCTTTAAAATCTCATTAGCGTATTTAGATTGATTTATGAAAATTCCTCTAGGATTATGAGAAATTTGTAAGCTTAAGAAAAAGGATATCTGACCCATCATCGACATTTGAAATTTAGAGCTCATTTCATTAGAAAAACAGTCAGTCTTTGGGGTCGGTTGAGGCAAATATGATATCATCAACATATATTTGAAAATGAAGAGTGTGTTTGCCTGTTTTCCGAATGAACAAGGTTGGATCGACTACACCCTTGGAGAATCCTTGTGCCAAAAGAAACTTCGACAAAGTGTCATACCACGCCCGGGGTGCCTACTTTAACCCGTAAAGAGCTTTCTTCAGACGATAGACATGATGTGGACGATCTGGGTCAACGAAACCTTCTGGTTTGCTCACATAGACTTCTTCTTTAAGCTCGCCATTTAAGAATGCAGTTTTCACGTCCATTTGATAATCTGTCATGTTTTTGCTGGCAGCATTGGCAAGAAATATTCTGATAGCTTCAAGTCTGGCGACCGGGGCGAAGGATTCTTCAAAATCAAGACCTTCTTCTTGACGATATCCTTTCGCTACAAGACGTGCCTTGTTTTTCAACACGTCACCATACTCGTCAAGTTTCACCTTATAAATCCACTTGAGAGCAATAATCATGGCACAGTCCAGAGGTGGCACTAATTCCCATACATCCAGTCGATTAAATTCATGGATTTCATCTTGCATGGATTGAAACCAACAGTCTTCAGAAACAGCAGATCTGAAGTTTTTTGGTTCGACTTTGGACAGTACTGAATTGTAGAAGCACCACAGAGCATCTGTAGCAAGTTGTTTCTGAGTGGATACCGGTCGAGAAGGGTTCCCAATAATATTATCAAGAGGATGAGAGTCGGTCTATTTTCGGAGATGTTCACGAGGTTGAGTGGATTGGTTGGGTGCAGTAATCGTGATTACCCTAGAAGACGATGCTTCAGAGTTTGGGTCTAGGGCAAACACATTAACAAATGGTTCGTGCTCAGTTGCAGCAAACGGATTTACTTCAAAAGAATGCTCAGTTGCAACACCGTGATGTACCGAAGATGATTGATGAGCCGAGGATGATGGTGAATGACTGCCTGATGGTGCATCGTGATCAAAGGAGATAGATACTGATGGACCGGTTGGAATGGCCGGGGTTGGAGCTGCGGGGACATGAGGCATCTGATGATCACCCGTTGGAGTCTCAAAATATTCATCAAACATCGGTTGAAACAGCAGCTCCAAATCTTTATTGGTGGGAGGTACATACGGTATAGCAGGAGCAGAATTAGGTACGAGCCCTGAACTTATAGGTCCAGGCGTCAAAAGGTTAGGAGCGGGTCCTGAACTGGAGTGTACAGGAGCCGTTTGCTCAGTCAGCTCATCGAATGTAACGTGAATAGTTTCCATTATTTGTCGGGTCCGTTTGTTGTAGATTCTGTAACCCTTCCTGTTTGGTGCGTAACCAACAAAGAACCCAATGTCTGCTTTAGCTTTCAATTTGCCAAGATCTTCGCTGTCGTTTGTTGGGTAGCAGAGAGCCCCAAATATACGTAGGAAAGAGAGATCCGGTTTCTTGTCATGCACTAGTTCATATGGGGTTTTGTTGTGAAGAGTATGTATAAGGGATCGGTTTTGGGTGTAACAGGCAGTAGCCACAGCTTCTGCCCAAAGAAACAAGGGAGCCTTGGAGAATATCAGCATTGTCCGAGCAGCTTCAACAAGAGTGCGATTCCTTCGTTCAACAACGCCATTCTGCTGAGGAGTTCTCGGAACGGTCTTCTCGTGGGTAATGCCAACGCTTTCATAGTAATCTGTCAAATTTTTATTAACGAATTCGGTGCCATTATCAGTCCGCACGAACCTGACAGTTTTGTTGAGACCAACTTGAAGTTGTTTTAACAGGTTGATTACAAAAGCAGGAGTCTCATCCTTGGATCTCAAAAACTTCACCCATGTAAACCTGGAGTAGTCATCGACTATTACCAAAATGTATTTCTTCCCATTTATACTCTGCACTCTTAGCGGTCCACATAAATCCATGTGAAGGGTGTGTAAAACTTCCGTAATGGTGTTAATCGTCTTGGGTTTGTGGGTAGCTTTCCTGCTCTTTCCAAGTTGACATGCCGAACACAAATGATCCTTTTCAAACTTCAACCGAGGTAAGCCTCTAACAAGATCTTTACGAGCAAGATCATTGAGGGTGCCAAAGTTTAAGTGATTCAGGCGGCGATGCCATAACCAGGATTTGTTCTTGGAGGCTTTAGACAGTAAGCAAATGGGAGAGGACCTCATCATATCTTCAACAGAAATGGTGTATAAGTTCGTACCACGACTTCCTTTAATAAGGTCGACACCATCTAAGTCTCGGACGAAGCATGTGTGCTTTCTGAAGGCAACTTCAAGATCTGAATCACAAAATTGACCGACAGAGAAAAGGTTGTGTCCAAGTCCTTCTACATAGTATACCCTAGAAATTACACTGTCACCAATGACATAATCCCCATATCCCATTAATCTGCACAAAATGTCATTTCCGAATCGAACTTCCAATAAACTTTTTCACGAATTTCCTGAGCCATAGCGATCTCCCAGTCATATGTTTTTGAGCAGCCTGAGTCCAAATACAGCGAACGATCTGGACACCTACATTCCTTTCGAAACAAAGGCGAATGGGAGATTTGGATACATTGGATCCCCAATTGCAATTGGGGTCCGGTTGGTTAGTGCACGCAAGATTATACGCAACAGGGGCAATAGTTTCCTGTGGATCAGCTGACAAACAGTCACTCTTAAGAGCAGTAGACCTAACTAAAGGGCACTGTCTTCCTAACGGGAGAAGGGATACCAGTAGGCTTACATTATTTGTTGGCAGACTTACGGTGGAGTATTCCTAGTTAAAGGCCACTGATCTCCTAAATGTAATAGTCTGCCATGTGGGTCGCCACTGGATGGCCTTGTGGTAAACAATTTCCCTGGGGCCTTCCAAAATGCTTAAACTTGCTTAACCCGCCACACTTTTGTGGCAGAGGATTGCTCACAACATCTCTGAAGCACAAACCCATTGATCCTATTAAACAGAAATTAAGCATTTGTTACAAGTTTTGCAAGAAGTATTAGAATTCGGAATTAATTACAGTACGCTTATAGCTAATACTAGAATCAACACGATTCTTTTGTTTCTCATTCGACTTATTCATCCTAGAATGGGCTTCTACTTGTTTCAAGGCACTTTTAGCTGGCAAGGTCCTATCTTTCTTTGTATTGCTCCTAGGCTTTGACCTGCTAGCGCTGTGAGGACCTTTTACTTTCCCCCCCCCATGTAGAGGGAATTCCAGGAAGTTAGTCGAACTTTATTTTTTGGTGCTCAAACTTGTGGTGGTGTGTTATGAGTCGAGGTTTTCTGTGGTTCGACAAAGTAACTCCCTCTTTTCCTACGTGAATTGGTAGAGGCATTTTGTTTATTGCGAGGGCAAAATCTTTAGGGACACGTGCCTATTAGTGTTGAAAAAGGTTGGAGCCGTTGCTTACAAGCTTGAGCTTCCTCAAGAGCTGAGCAGGGTCCACAATACGTTTCATGTATCCAACTTGAAGAAATGTTATTCTGACGATCCATTAGTCGTTCCGTTGGAAGGACTCCAAGTGGATGACAAGCTTCATTTTGTTGAAGAGCCTGTAGAAATCATGGATCGCGAAGTCAAACAATTGAGGCGAAGCCGAGTCCCAATTGTCAAGGTTCGATGGAACTCTAAGCGAGGCCCTGAGTTTACATGGGAACGTGAAGATCAATTCAGGAAGAAATATCCACACCTCTTCACCAAGACTGCACCGTCGTCAAGTGCCGTGTGATAAGCCTTGAGGACAAGGCTCATTTAACGGGGGAAGACTATAACACCTCGTGTTTTAGGTCATTGTACGACGTTATGTAATTCACAATTTATTTTTAGGGTTTTACGCGTTTGCTTTTAAATCGTAATCGTTAAGCTAAATCGCGTAAACTAAAAATGATCATTCAATGTAAACGGGCATTAAACAATTAAATGTTTACATCAAGCAAGTGTTATATGATTATTTAGAGGATAATTATTATCATTGCACATTTTATTTTTATTGGTTACGTTAAGTGTTTACGTTTCGCGATAAAAATACGTTTAGGCCTTCCCGGAAGCACGTTAACTTATCTACGCTTCATCAAATACCCAAAATTTATACCCAATACTTAAAGTTTATTTAAAACTTCAAGTATTTATCACATTATACATATTCTTCATGAAATAATTCAAATCAAACTCTACCATGTGCAAGTTATACATTTTATTAAGTCTATCCTACATTATACTTAATATAATGCAAGTATTCATTATATAAAAGATCAAAACATATCCTAAATTATACACAAGCATGATTTCGTGTACATATGACTAGGAGGACAAGATTGGACCAAGAAAACTTCACAAATATCTTCTATTAGTAGTATATATACACATGCATGTACATAGAAGGCTCACACTTCCTTTCCTTAGCAAATTAAAAAGCAAACAATCTCTCTTTTCTCCTCTCCTAGGCCACGGCTTAAAACACCCTCCAAACCAAATCCATAGCTTGATTTTCTATCATTATACAAGCATACACACATCATATCTAAGGTATTCTAAGAAGGTTTCAAGAGTTGGTTAACCATTTTCAAGGAAGGAATCAAGAAAAGGAAGAAAGGGTTTACTTGGGAAAAATTAGGGTTTCATCCTAATTTTTCAAGCCAAGAGTTTAAATCACAAGGGTGTGATTGGTTTTCTTTTCTCTACTCATCCACACAAGGTTATATATAAAGCTTAATCATTTCATAACTAAGATTTTATGTGTTCATATGTTATATTTAGCTAAATCACCATTTAGGGTACTTTTGAATATGTAAAATGTAATAAGGATTGCCTTTGAGGGCTTTCTATTAGAGCTTTTTACATATGGCCCTATACATAATAAACATTAAATAACAAGTCTTTCGAGCTAGACTTATGTCTTGTAACTTTCGAGTTGACCGAAGCTTCTTTGTTGGTCCATTTAGTGGAACCTAACAATCTCCCCCCTAGATGAGGTCATGGAGAAGTTCACTCGACCTTGTCCTCCTTAGCTCGATTTGATGGGGTACACTTCACTTGTTGTTCTTTGGTAATTCAAACGTTAACACCTTTGATCATGATCTTCAGAAATGATGTGATGGACTTGATTCTTGATCTTTGACTTGTTTAAAGCTTTACTTCATATTGAATTACTTTGTGATCTCCTTTCACTACTTTGCCATACCTGATCCTTTTTCTCACTATGCTCATAATCAGTTGGAATCTTCTGAAAGCTTTGATGATGTCTCTTCTTCCAATCATTGTAACTTTTAGAATTTGAAGAAGACATTGATTGTCAGAGATTATGCGGAAAGCTTGTAAAAAGGAAAACTTTTCTAGATTACTTCAGATACTGTGGTAGGATAATGAGCAAGTGATCTTGCATCGAAAACTTTTAGTCGTCATTAGCCCTTGATATAACAATTTAGTCCCAACAAAAACATTTTGTTATGTAAAAATCCACCTATGTGTTCTAGAAAAACATTTTGAGAACACACAAGGTTTTATATTTGAAGGGACCGAGTATAGACGATACTCAATCTGGTCGGTTACATTAACCTCTGATTCCGTGAGGATCAATGATTACAGTATGAATACTGCACCTGTGATCAGATAGATTCATTTCAAAGAACCTTCTAGACAGAGGTTTTCTCCATCCTTCCCGTCACGTGACAAGCTAATCTCTAATACCTAATTATCAGATAACCCAAATGTTTCCTACGTTCTCTATACCAGATGTCCGAAGACTAAACACAATGCTAAAGTATTTCAACTAATAGAATGGTAAAGTAAGTGTGTCAGTAAGTTTACTATCCTGCTGACTATACCGTACAATTCTTTTTCAGGCGATTTACTTCTTAATACAATTTAAGTACCGGTAGAAGGCCTGTGGCAAAAAAGATTTGAAAAAAACACCCATTCGATGTGCTTATAAAATTTGTACATGGGCACCAAACGAAAGTTTTAAATCATTAATGCTTCTGATGATTTTTTGAAATATATTCCCTAAAGATTATGAGTGTTGCCTTGGGAAATCCAAACTTGTACAAGACAAATTTAATGAAATCCACTTCACTAGTGGCGCAGTCCGAAGACCAGGCATGACCATTCTTAACGAATACCCTGGTGGTACAACATCTCTTTCCTCATCATTCCATAAGCTCCTTTCACGAACATGAAACAAAGATTCATTGTCAATTATCAAGATACTTTGTGTATAACACAAACTTTTGGTACCATTGACATTTTTTTGATCAAATTAACACTTAATGCTCCCCCTACACATAGTGCTCGATAATCGAAGAAAGATTTTAGCACATGCTTGGATAGGACTTTAGCAATTTTTAGAATCAATCGAATCATTAATTATCCGTTTTACATGTTAAGTCACATTCTCTCCCCCGATCAAAATAATGAAACTTTGGAAAGTTATGATCTAGAATGGACTTAAATGTATCAATCTCCCCCTTCAAGAGGATGAGGTGATGTGAAATAGGCACAAATATCAAGTGAGTAATTGACGCAAACGTTTAAGAATACCATGACAGGAAATGATACGCAATCTGTCTTGAACTGTAACGGTTAGTCGTGTCAATCTTGCAGCAATAAAACAGCAACATAACATCCTTTTTTGACCTGCAACAACAGTTTAGAAATACAGATTCTCCCCCCCCCAAACAATGACTCGTGTCAATGTTTGATCTGGTTAACCCGAACATGTTTGATAAAACAAGTTGTTTATGAGAAAAAATGGTTCGGGGCTTAGACAACTTCTTGTCTGTATGGAAATAATGCACTGAAACGTACACTAAATCTCTGGGATAAGACCGGGTTACAGTCTGAAATAACTGCAAGCCATTCTACAATGCTTTAGCATTCAAAAATACCAGATAACCCCTTGGAACCAGCCTTTCGATCACTAAGTTTACAATCAGTGAACCTAGAGATCATAGTAACTTTGGAACTAGAACTAACACTCGGGGTAAGTTCTAAAGGCTCAACAATGGGTTCCATTATCCTAGTTAAAGGACAGTTATCATACAACGTAAAATGTCATCCAGTGGGTTTCCACTGTGGCTTAACACTATGATTTCTGGTTGCTTTCCAAACCTTCTTAGTATGATTCACACTATGTTTGGCCTGGGGGGTTTTGGTATTCACAGACTTCAAAGAACGAATCACAAATTGATTATGATCAACAACATTCAACTTCCTATTGTGATCTGCTGTTCTCCTCGCGTTCACACTTTTATTGGGCAAGATACGATGGTTCTGAGTGTGGCTCTTTGGCATAGGTTTGGTTCTTGTAGACAGATTTACAGAAACATTAGGCTTCTTGTTTTGTTGCACTGGTGGTTTCTGTGTGGGTCTATTTGAAGTTCTGGGAGGTTCACTGAAAGTTACTTGCTTCTTCTTAGGTAACGGGGTTGGTTTGACCCAGTTAGCACGTTTGGGTGGTGGAATATACTTAGAACCTAAGTTGTACATTCCAGGAGCAAGCACTTTGGGTGTCTCAGAGGTTGAAGGTCCACTACTTGTTTTACCAGTCACTTGGGCTTTCAGCTTGGTATTTTTTGCTGTTAAGGCACTAAGCTTTTCAGTGTTCGCAGTACGTGAGTGAGTGTTCGCCTTTGACAGTTCATCATACCGTCTTTGCAAACTCACGTGTTCTACCTTAAGGCCATCTAGCTGAATCCTGAGGGAGGTAATCGTATCTTTCAACTGAATTCTGTCAGTTTCGAAAGCCTGTTGGTCACAACTACCTTTAGTGGAACCTACATTCAACATTCTCGTGATGTTGATCTGAGTTTCTAAATTCCTGATAGTGTCATCTTTCCCTTGAAGCTGCTTTCTTAACTTCTTCACACACAAACTTCATTTTCTCTCTTTCTTTTCTCTTCTTTGCTCTGGCCAAAAACATACACTACACACACACATATATTTTTCATTTTGATCAAGAAATATAAAGGTTTAAACTTTTTCGGGTTGATTCTAATAGTCGTGGGTTCATAAAAACAACGTTTGGGTTGTCGGTTTCGTGTCGATCTTGTATTCAAAACCCTCTTTTGTAAGTCACTTTATTTCATAAATTCTTATACTTTTGAATGTCTAATGATGCATAGATGTTAGTGGTAAGGTGCGTTTTTTTAAAATCAAAAGCAAAAAGTTTACAAATAAATATAAAGGGTGCGTTTAGTTAGAGTTCAAAAAGAAGGAAAACAAGGAAAAACTCACTTTAATATTTTGGTTGTGATGGTTGAATAACATATATGTACTAAATAGCTTATTTATCATTTAACAAAAAAAAATAAGCATTCGAAAAGCTTATTATAGCTTATTAAGAGTTTATTTGCTATTGGGTATAAAAAGGAACAAGGAAAAGTGATTTTGGTTATTTACCTACTTTTGTTATATTTTTATTGCTTATTTTGGTAGCTTATTTCGAGAACAAAACATAGCTTATAGCTTATTAGCTTATTTAAAAGCAAACTATATTCGGTTTTGGGCTTATATACCCACGACCCAAAAGAGGAAATAAGCCATAGGCTTATTTACACCCTTTTGTGGTTTGACTTATTTTCTCAGCTTCTTAGTTGGTTAATTTGATTACTAGAAATACTTAATCGCGTATATTGCAATTTGTGTTTGATTTCGGACTTGGAATATTTTCGAAAAGGTTGTTTTTGTCATATTAAGGCCACGTCCCAACTAGAAGCCCAATAAGCTTCAGCATATTTTTAAGACTTTTCGTTCGGCTTATTTTCAAATTACTTGTAATACACATCTTAGTCAGAAAAATGTCGTTTAAGTGGTTAGAAAGCTAGTTGTGGTTATTGGGCCGAAAAGCCCAATAAGTGCCTATTAAGCTCACGGCTAATGGCTTATTTGACTACGAGGCTTATTTCGTTGACTTACTACTTTGCTTATTGGACTTTTTTATTTTCGATTTATTGATATAATTGAATTTTATGCTATTGGGCTAACTAGTAAACTTATTATTGGGCCTATTATAGACTAAATACTAAAACTAAAGATTTTAAACTAATCTTGGGCCTTAAGGCCCAATAAGTGAAAAATAGTCAACTTGAACGTGTAAAATGGATTTTTGGTATACTTATATTTATAAAAGTTCAAAATAGTTAAATAGTCGTTTAGAAACGTGTTTGGTAAGAAATTGGTCGAAAACGTGAATTTTGGTATTTCGTCGGAATTTGAATTATTTGGGAAAAGTGTTTCAAAAATGAGGTCTAAGACCTTGGAAAATGTTTCATAAACGAACAGGTCATGCCGAAATTTTATAAAATTATTATACTTAGAATATTTTACTAAAAACTACTTTCTTAGAAATCTGACAAAAAGACGAAATAATAAAATATTATTATTTTAATAAATCGACTAAAAAACGAAAAATATATTTTATAATTTTATAAATTATAAAACTTATTTAAATTGTTTTATGTAATTAAAAATGCGTCATTTCTTATAATCAATACAATTAAACTTGGTAACTTGAGCTTACCGGGTAAATTACCGAAACATATTTCTTAATATCTATTATCTAAGTCTTGTTATTTACTTGTCTATTTTTCTTAAATAGTATAAGTATATAAAATTTAATATACATACTTTGACATGTCTTCTCCGAGTCTAAATCAACCATCACACAACCCCTACTACATACGAAAATGATTTTCAAAACTCATATGCATCAATTTTAAGTACACATTTCAAACACAATTGTAAGTCAAACAAATTGCTAGGTCGTGTCTGGAAGCCGTTGTACACCGTTGTTTGACTACCATACTCCCAACTACTATTTATCTTTATTTAAGGTGAGTTCTCGTAGCCCTATTTTTAAACTTTTTTTTCCGTTGGGGGAAAATGATACTCAAAACCTTCTTTAAATTACTTTTAAATTCTGTGCAAAAACCTTTTAAATTATTTTGGATAATGCTATGTGCCTATGAATATTTGTATGAATGCTATGTGAATGCTATGTGATTGCAAGTTTTACGTACACGTAAAATAATATATAAAATATATTCAAAGAGCAATTAAGAAGATTCCCAAAGTCTCCCTTAAGGAAAATTCACTCTAAAAGATATATATAATATAATATAATACGTATATTAACCGGGAAGTATGATTCCCGGGTCGTTATCCCCAACAACTTGTGAAATTGAAACCACGTTAGATGTTCGGACAATGATTTGAATTGAAGCCAAAGTTTGATTTGATTATCTACTTTTAAAAATTGAAATTAACAAATTCTAACAATTAAAAATAAAGACAAATAACGGGAAGCCAAAATTTAACTAAAAACGCAAAACGGGACTCTTAAACGGAGGTCAAAAACCCTAAATTACTAAAAATAAACCTAACTTAAAATTTTCTTTTCAAATGGACTCTATTTGACTAAAAAGTAAGTTTATAGAAAACTAGAACAAAAACGAAGTTAAAATGAGCGTTAAAACACGAAAAACAAGAACTGGAACGAATCCCGTTTTAAAAAAAAATGAAAATTTGCAATTAAGACCCTACGAAAGCAAAAATAATTTTCCTATGAACTTTATGATAAAAGAAAATTTTCTAAAAAAGATTTTTATTTTTCTATTTTTTATGATTTTTTAAATTTTTAATGAAAATAAATGCTTAAAAATACTAAACAAACTATAAAAATTCTAGAAAAATTACAGAAATTAGCTTATACAAATTAAAACCTAGGAAAAATAAGCCCGAGATCACAGCTTATCAAATAAGCCACGAGATAAGTTGAAACAGCTTAATAAGCTTATTGGGCTAAAATGAATATAAAGAATTAATTGTTCAAGAGTCTTATGAAAAAGACCCAAGGGCACATCGATAGGGAGTGTGGTGTGTGTTTATAAAAGGGTTGAGGTGTTGAGGTCGGGGGTTCGAGCATTGCTCAGCCCCGACTTCCACTTCCCTTTTTAAAAAAAAACTTTAAAGAACAAAAGTTGTTAAGGAACCTTTTTTAAGCAACTTTAACAAAAACAATTTAGGCCGAAACTCAAAAATAAGCTCTTAAAGAGCTTATGAAGCTGCTGCCTCAGAATGTGAGCGTTTGAGCTCTAAAAAGCTAATTTTTACTTATAAGCTTGCACACAACTCATTTTAAGCTCAAATTTAAAAACAAAAACTGTCCTAAAAAGCTAATGATGTATAGTATCTAAATTTGAAAAGCAACTTAAGCTAAAAACACTATAAGCTATCTAAATTAGATGATCTAAGAGGCTAACTTAGAAATTTTGACTAAAAACTCAAAATCTTTTTAAACTATAATGCACATTAAGCTATGAAAGAAGCTGAGCTTTTGACAACTTATCCTACTACTTATAAGCTATAATTATCAACCATAAAACTGGATCTTATAAGCTAAAAAACTAATTTTAAAAAGCTAAGTCTAGTTACTACTATTTTTGGTTTTTTTAAGGATTTTTAAAAACTTTAGAAGCTAATGTACCCTAGTAATTAAGCTAGAAATTGAAAATTTAACTTTTAAACTAACTAGTCCTATATCTAAACTATGAGCCTACTCAATTTTAAAACCTAAAACTTATTTAAACTAGCTTAAATTCCAATGAAAAGGAAAGCAGTAGTAACTGCAGTTACTACTGCTGATGCAATTGAACAAAGGGACAAAACCAATTTGCAGGTAACAAAGTTGGTTAATTCTACACTAGACACACTCAATGAGTGTGTCTAAACTCTTAACAAGCAATTACCAAGCCTAGAAAGGCTAGGTTCAAATTTTCTTACTAGCTAGGAATTGAAAACCTCCCCTGGTGCAGGAACAAAAAGATTAAGCCTCAAAATGATATTAAGCTTAAACTAATCTTACAAACCTGCTCAAGACCTAATCAAATTTGAAAATCAAACTAACTAAAATAAATTACACAATTCAGTTTGACTTTAAGAGGTCAAACTGCATTAATCCAAACACCCCTTTAACATTAACAGATTTCATATTAGTTAATGAATAAGAGATTTAATGATCAATTTTTATCAACCAGATGTAAAATAGCTTAAAATAAACCTAATTAGCAATCCTAAACTTATAATAATCAATAAACAATAAGCTACACTAACTTAACTATTATTTTTGGTTTTTATATGATTTTATGACAGATATGAAGAAACTATGAT
>BQNB010000491.1:0-18012 GCA_026074375.1 Tanacetum coccineum | reverse complement strand
CACTTCCAAGTTGTAATAGTCTTAGCTCGTAGTTTATGTAATGATTAGATTAGTAATCTAGTCTGGCCCAAGACCCATGGAAAGCCCATTAGAACCCATGGGGCCGGCCATAATAGGTAGTATATAAGGACCTCTCCTAGCTTTGGAGAGGTTGTTGTTGGTTGTTCCATTTTGTTACATTTCATCTTAATACACTTCATCCATTTTCCATCCAATCTCTCTAACATCACAACCCACATCTCACTCTTGTTCTTGGTTTGATCATAAGATTACATGTTTCTACACATGTAAATACAAATGATGAAACTTGGCAATGAAATTGAAATTAAAATCAAATTAACCATGTAGAGATGAGACTAGTATTTTTTTTCGTAGTTTACATTAGGCATGTTTATTTAGACATTTAGTCTATAATTTCTTACCTTATCTCGTTTATAATTTTATCATCGTGTGATTTTCTTTTATGCTTATCTGAATGTATGTTATTTTATTGAAAATATTTCTTAATGCATAGAATAATATGTGTGCTTCTATAATGCGGAGTATATTAAAGTGATGTTGAGTTCTTTACTTGTATCATCGTCATCCGAGATTTTGCCTTCTTAATAATTAAGAGATGCTAGTAGGATTTGTGAAAACGAGTTAATTTGTGAAAAATCTTTCTGAAGAGAAATCCTTTTTATAAGTTAAAGTCCTAAAGTCGAAGATCGAGATTACTACCATTGCTTATGAATTATATGAAACTATCCGAGTAGTCATATTTACTTATTATTGAATCTATCTATAAAGTTATTAATAATTGTTTTAAAATTTGTGATTATTCGAACACTAATCAAATCCCTGTGGACGACCTGGTCTTACCTTAAATGTTATACTACATACAGGGGTTATACTTTTACCCGTGTGTTTCCATTTCATAAACCGGTAATTTCAGTCTTATAAATTTAAAGCTTTCGAAACACATCAAAATTTTTTGGAAACGTTGCCGTGGATTTTTAAAAAAGCTGTTCCGTAATCAATTTTTGAAATAATTTTTAACCAATTTCTTTCTCAAAATCGTAGTACAGTTTTCTGGCAAACTAAACCAAAACAAATTCTCCCTTGAACGCATACACGTGCTTCCAACTCTGAACTTGTTGAACCACTTCCTGAACCTGAACGTACCCTGAATCGAAGACTTCGTTGATGAAACAGGAGAGTTCCATTCGAACAAAGAAACGAACCACCTGCACAACCAAAAGTAGTTTACGCTCCAATCCTTGACATCAACCATTTCCTTCACTTTCTTGATATCCTTGAAAATTACAATCCAATAGATGATGAACAATGTGGGCTGCCGATCGTGTTGTCGCTCCGACTCTCGGTTCTGCAATCACCATTCCTAAAACCGCAAACGAATTCTCCATTAAGGGTAACCACTTGACTCTCGTCAAAGGAAACCAATTCGGTGGTAGAATTAAAACCGATCCACATAAACATATTCATGAATTCCTCGGAATATGTGATATGTTTAAATACAAAGACACCAAAAATGAAACTGTCCGCCTGATGATGTTTCCCCTATCACTCACGGGTGAAGCAAAGACCTGGCTAAATGAACTCAACGAAGGAACTATCGAAACATGGGATGAACTTCGAATCGCTTTCATTAGCAGATTCTTTCCCCCAGCTCTTTTTGATCGACTCCTCAGAGAAATTCGAGCCTTTTCTCAACATGAAAATGAAACCTTAACCGAAGCTTGGCTCCGTATGAAAGAAATGCTCAGAAACTGCCATGGTCACAATTTATCCAAAGGCAATATTATTAAAATCTTTTACCACGAAATAACCCAAGAAGTTCTAAATGCCGTAGCTGGTGGTATTTTCCTTTATAAAACACCAAACCAGGCTTATCAACTTCTCGAAGTCAAAGTCTTACTCAAGCTCGACTAGGCTAAATACCAAAAACCTAAATCATCTCTTAAGAAAATCGTTGCTTTCGCCGATGAAGGTAGCGGTAATTCTAACACTAACAAAATTATGGCCCGAATAGATGCCATGACCATGAAAATGGATGCTCAGTACAAAGATCTCCAATCTCGTTTAAAACAACCAAACCCCGATCATAACAATGATGACACACCTATGTCCCGTGAAGAAGAAGTAAAATTCATGCAAACCTTTCGTCGCACTCGTTTTTACAATGATTATCGCGATTGTGATTCAAATCGCTATAATTGGCGTTCAAGCGGATGAAATGACTACAATCGAGACAACTATCGATCTAATTCTGATGATAAACCCGATCTTCAAAAACAATTAAGTGATTTCATAAAAGCTCAACAATCTACCAATTCTTTTGTCAAAGAAACTTTTATGGATCTCAAAACCAAACTCGAAGCAACAACTAAAAACCATCAAGCATCGATCCAAAACCTCAAAGCCAAATTTGACATATTTGCTGACAGGCAATCTGGTCGACCTTCTAGATCTCTTCCTAGTAACACTCAACCTAACCAAAAAGGTAGCTCATCCAAACCTTATCAACCACCGCAAGCTCAAAATGAGCGGGTAAATGTCGTATTTATGTAGAGTGGTAAATCCTACGATCCACCTATCAACCCAAATGATCAACCAAACAATTCTGAAACTCCTATCATCTTCGATAGCGATGATGAAGATGAAGAACCTACACCACAACCTAAACCTAAAGATCCAAAACAAGTCAAAGAAACCCAACACCTAAACCATATAAACCAAAGATCACATATCCTTAACGCCTTAGAAAATAAAAAATGGAAGCCCAATACGGTAAATTCCTCAACATGATTTAAGCCGTTCGAATCAATATACCTCTTGGTGACGTTTTAGCATAGACTGCATTTCTAACCCTCAAAGCAGCCATGACCTAAACACCAGTCCTAGCTCTTCCTAATTAAATCAAAACCTTTGTGGTGGAGACTGATCCTCTAGGGGTGGGCATTGGGGCAGTATTGCAACAAGAAGGGCACCCCATTGCATGCCAAATATTATTAATGAAAAAATGAAATATGAAAAAGGCTTTGGGGAGGACATATTGTGGAGACATGTCCTCTCTAATGTCTATGATCAAAATTTTCTTTATTTCAAGTCTGGTCAAAGTTTGAAAAAGTTGTGTTTTGTCTTTTAGCGAGGCTTTGGGGAGGACATTTATGTTCTCTCTTAAAATTCATCCCATCTCTTTTTCTTGTAGTGAATTACTCTTCATATGAATGAAATTAGATTTTTCTAAAATTAGGTTTGGCTGTGTTGGGATGTTTATACGTGTCTTTTATCACTCAATAATAAGGCGGTGGATGTATAAACGAACAAAGACGTATGTTTTGATGGGCTGAATGGATCAAAAGAAAATAACTAGACCAAGAAGAAGTGGACAAATAAGCCTAACAAAATCCCGCTCTTTGTAATATATATAAACGAGGCTTGTCAACACCCGTGCGTTGCACCGGGCTTAGTCTGTGGGAAAAATTGGATTGTTACATAAGCTTCATTTACTGTATGCATCTTACCAACAGTTAAGATCACAAATTAACCTCGCACAGGGAGCCATTCTACTTGCTTGCCAAATTCATATCATTATACTTGCACATGATGATGGATAAGAAATAACAAATTGAATCAAAGTTAGATTCATGCTTTGTAACCTGTACATCTTCGTCCTTTGCTTACTTTGACTGTTTCTCACCATCTGGTCCTACTTCCTTCATCTTTAAACTTATATCAGTCCATGATGACGATGTCAACGATGAGGATGATGATAGCTTTTCATGTTCCATTCCATTCACATTCATCTGTAAACTCGCCTTACTAAAGTTTGCAGTTTCTAAAACTTCATTTACTCCTATTTGCTCTATCTCACTTGCATCCTCAAGTATGTCGTCCTTGTTAGGAACAGCCCATGCAGATCCATTATTACCCGTCTCTGTAGCATATTAATGAATTGCCTTTCTGAATAAAATTGCAGAAACAATTAATGAATTTCCATGCCATCAAGATACACAGTTTCCAAGTTGAGTTTGTACATGAGCATAGCAATTTCTTTAAAAAGATCCTCATCGCGTTGTCTCACAGTCTGCAAGTTATCAAAAGCAATCATTTTGTAAGAAAAGAAAGTTACACAGTCATTGCAGATATGATGCAATTATGCAATACTTAGTCACACGCATCTTAATCAGTAAGAGTATTTGCTATATTCGATTCTTAACCCATAAGAAAAAGATAAAACTGTGCTCATGTAACTGAAATGACATATCTACCTCCCATCTAACCGAAAGCCAATCAAACATTGGTGTTCACTTGTAGAAACAAACGACAATCTATTTTCATATGCCTGCACAACATCAGATGGAAACAATTTTCATATCGCTCCTCGATCAATATTTCTTCTGCTAAAGTGTCCATCATATTAGTATAATCAAATTAAAAACTAAATTGTTATCAAAGCAAATTAAAACATATATACTCAATGTCAAAACAAAATAAGACATTAACTAATCCAAAATTTAACCATCTCTAAATCCACATATGAGATTCATTTTTATTTATTAGTATAGCATGGCTCATCCACATATCAGACTCATTTTTATTTTTTGTTGCTGGTAGAAGTTAAGCATAAAGTTTAATAGTATAACATGGCTCATCGTCTATGAAGTTCATTAAAGTAAAAGGAAGTTAATAAGTTAGATAAATTTTTGTAATCCTTATCATAGCAAAAGTATCACCTTCGTATAATTAGACTTTTGATACTTAACTATTTCAAGTTAAGGTTAGAAAACAAAACTCAAACTCACATAACTAAAATAATGCATCCAAAATTTTGAAACCTTAGATGAACATTTTAAATTACACAACATGTTTCAACCCAAACCCGAGCATGTTTCAACCCAAACCCATTTTGATCCGTTGCCCAACCTGCATTTCGGATGTATGTTTTAAATTAGTTACCGTCTAAATGCTCTATTGGTTCTCAAAGGAATCACTTACATATTCAAAGAGGGGACTCGAGTAGGCATTGTTGGGAGGACAGGAAGAGGCTAAACAACACTTATGACTGCACTGTTTCGTCTAGTAGAACCTGATAGTGGAAGTATTCATATTGATGGTCTGGACATTTGCGCCATAGGCCTAAAGGACCTCAGGATGAAACTTAATCTCATACTTCAAGAACCGACCCTTTTTAAGGGCAGTATATGAACAAACCTGTACCCTCTAGGACTTCACTCTCACGATGAAATATGGAAGGTAAATTGGTCAATCTAAAAGATTAAACAATATTTATTTAATTGCATAAAACCTTATAAATCTATACATAATAAAGTAGAGATTATTATTTTAACAATATGGTTTTATGATCACATTGAACACATTATTTACTTAAAACATTATTTTTTTTAAAAATTGGTGCTTGATTTGCCACCTGTAGCTACAGGTATTTACTTTGCAGCATTTATTAAATCAAATAAATCAAATTTACGATTTAAAAATTACTGGAATCTTCCCTTTCCTATGGAGTTCATACCACTTTCCTAAAAAATCCTTATCATGTTCACTGATTCGTGCATGCATTGGAGAAATGCCAGCCTAAAAGTACCATTAGCCGTTTCCCGCTTGGTTTAGATGCTTCTGGTGAGTATCACACTATCATCAACATATTCCAGCTAATTCTTAATTAAACTATAATCATGCCAAAATTTGGAGCATGCTACGAAATCTAGTCTTTAATATCTTTGTGTTCTTTCTTAAAATAGTGAGTGATGAAGGGGAAAATTAGAGTATGGGTCAACGACAGCTCTTCTGTCTTGGAAAAGTATTGCTTAGACAAAACAGGATTCTAGTTCTGGATGAAGTAACTACTTCAGACATAAATGCCACTGTACAGAAGATTATAAGGCCAGAGTTCTCAACCTGCACTGTTGTAACCGTGGCTTACAAAATTCCAACCGTTATAGACAGTGACATGGTTATGGTCAAATCTAAACCTTTGCATTCAAACAGTCAATAACCGGTTTACTACTATAAAGCATTGTGGTATATCATATATCATAACACGGGGTCGATTCTTAGACTTGGCTAGTTTCTAGAGAGAGAAACACATGAGAGAGTTTTCTAGAGAGAGAAAATATGTTTCTATATGAAAAGAATAAAATGACTAGCTTCCCTCTTCCAAAGTTGGAAGAGGCTTATATAGTACTTACAATATACCGGGTATTAGTACCCGACTTAAACCGAAAATTGTACTATTAACTATTAAACTATGAGCTATAATAAACAGTAAAATACACGGGGTGACCGAGTCTTTTTCTAATATCTAACAATCTCCCCCTAAGGGAGGTCACCCCTGAAAATACAAAACTTAATCACTTCAGTCTTTAGCTCGTAGACATTTGATATCTTGTACATTTGGGATAGTGATCTTTTGATTCATCTTAGACTTGTCTTTGATTGTGATCTTGAGCTTTCTTGAGATCATCACCCAAACATAATCTTACATCATCTTGTAATGGATCGCCATCTTGTGCACTTGTGAAGAAATACATGATATCAGAGTTTGCGGAAGCTTTGACACCTTTATAAGGTCTTTCATAACATCATAACAAGTGTAGGTCGTGTCTGAGCATTCGGTTATTCACTTGATATCTCAGGTGCTGGGAATTTCCATCTCCATCTCCATCTTTAAGATATCCTGTAATGAAACAGTTAGCAATAAAGAGAAAATTGATTTGAAAAGTCAGTCTAAGTGTTTCTTATGAAAGAATTTTGTAACACTTCGAGAGTTTTGATTGTTTGTCAAATGATCAATAACCGTCAATTCTTATACTGGAACAAGTTTGATTCACACAGAATCGCACCATCGTTTCTTTCCAGTTGACACAAGTTTGATTCTTGTAGAATCGCACAAGTCACCTACCAAGAGCTTGTTTGATGTTGGCTCTAGCAGGATTTCCATCTTCATTGTGAAAAACCATCGTTTCACTCGGATGTTCTGGCAATATCACAAGGATAATGCGTAGGACTCTTAGGATAGACTTGTTTCCACAGTGTGTGAAAGACAAGAGAATTGGATATGTGTCCTAACGAGATTAATTGACGATCTCTTGGCTCTAGACTCAATAGTGCGTTTTGGTTCTAGTAATCGGAGGCTGGAGCTGACTGCCACCTGTTCAATATCAACTAACTCGGAGTGAGAAAGTCAATAGATAACGTGTTTAGTCTCCGTGAGAAATGAAACAGAAATCTTTTGAAAGATTCTGAGTGGCTAGGGAGGGTTGTGCATTGCATCACTGGGTCCATGATGTCGATCTTCAATGTCAGCAATCATCTTAGTGATTCTGGCAGCATATGTATTGACCCGGTTTCTGCCTAAGTGTATGGAGGGCTTCTTTCTTTACACCCTTTATCTTTACAATTCTTTTTAATTCTTCAACCCCTTCAGTGCTTACCGAGACTTCATGACTAGAACCTTGTTGGGTTTATTCCAGTACTAGCTCCATCTCAGTCGGCACTTTTCCCTTATTCTCGCTTTTACTCCTTTTACATGTCATACCTAAGGACTTCTACACTAACTAGTGGATTGTCCCTGGGTAGATCCCTCCGGTTATGGCTGGATCATTGGGAATAGTACCTAACCTTACCAACCTTATAACTCCAATTAAGTAAAATGCATGGTCGGTCTTTTGGTACAGTTCTCCTTTCCATAAAACCAATTGAAAATTCAATTAAGGTACTTATGATATAAATATCAAAGCGTTTAGTACCTCGATCATTTTTTTTTGATTTTTTCATAAACGCTCCCCTCAAAATGTGCTTCGGTATTCGAAATTGTTTAGCACGTTTGGGCGGAGTTTATACATGAGTCCTAAAAATCACGATTATATACACATATTTTAATAATCGGAGCTAGGAGTTTTTGGCTGGTATTCTGAAACCAAATCATGAAGCTGAGAGGTCTCGTTCAATCAGGTGATCTTCATAACTTCCTGTTTTGAACTCCAGATGTGCGGTTCCTTCCAAATCTTTCGTAGTAATGCCTTAGGATCCCTCTGCTTGAGCAACTCGCCAGCAGACCTTGTGATGAGAATTGGACCCTTCAGTAGACCTGGCCAGTTGTCTGGAGGTCTTTTTTCCTTGGTGCATCTGTTGACTCTGGTTTTTTTTCCCGCTCTTCTTCTTTTGGACCCCCGGTTTGATCCAGCGGAGGGTTCTTCGTCTTTATCCTCATCATCTCGACGTCTTTTAAACAAAACATTATCTCCATAAGTGTCAAGTATGACTTTCACTTTTGTAAGTGTCAACAAATGCTTTGTAGACAGATCTTCTCTATTCATTCAGATTCGTGGATTGACTTATTGCTCTCCATCTTGTCTATGAGAATCTTCTTCAGCTCTAATTCAGATAGGTTGGCGGCTACAACATAAGACGTCTTAGATTTATTTGATGAACGAGTTAGAACATCAGCTTTAAGTTGTTCATTTATAGTCTTCTCAATTTTTGGCAAAATCTTAGAGACTTGTGCCTTAACTTGTTCTTTGACTTGGTCCTTGATTATTTTCTTTATGTTGTCATCAAGTTTATTTAAGGAAGTCTTCCATTTTTTGACAGAGCTTCATCTTTGAGTCTGTATGATTGTAATTAAACAGCTATTTTAACGCCTTCATTCATCTTGTTGGCAAGATACGTATCAACAATGTCGGGAATTGAAGCAACTGCTGCAGCAAATTGATTCGTTTGATTGAACTCTGAGAAGTCGTTTTCCAATGTTTTTAGTCTATGGCAAACCTTCAATAAATGAGCCAAAGTTGGGAAATCTTGTGGGAGGACTTAGAACGTTGCAGGTGTAGGAAACCTGGTCTGTTTGTTACAGATGATGTGAGATGCAAGGAGTGGGTGTAGAGAAGAGGTTGTTGTAGACAAAAGAATAGCTCAGCACTAGTAGCAAACTAGAACATCTATCATAGTAAATTTGACTCATGTGTTAGATTAAATATAGAGTTCAATACCTGTAACTGGACTAGGGTTTGAGCATGTTATAAACAAAGAGCCATATGACACGATAAATAACTTCCGTCTTGTTAGACCGTCATGAATTGACCGAAGTTATAATCACATAAGTATCCTCTATTACTTGAGTGGTTTGAACATTAGTCTGTTGAGCATCTGTCATTTCAATATCTCATCCTTCTAGATTGACATTCACGTCCCTATATAATTCATTCGCTTCGTCTTCATCATTTGTCTCTTCTTCATCCAACTCTTCTTCCTCAAAACATTCAGCACCTTTAATTTCTTCATCACTTTCTTCATCACTTTCTTCATAACTTTCTTCTTCATTATGTCTTACTTTTTGATCTTGAGTTGAGAGCTTGGGATGAACAAATTTATCACGAACGTTGTCTGAATCATTCTGCTCATTAACATCATCTTGATCTTCATCATCTTGACCATCATCTTCTTGATCATCATCATCTTGATTATCAGCATCATTATCATCATCATCATTGTCTTCATCATCATCATTGTCATCATCATCATCATTCAAGCCTACTTCATCATCATCCTCTTCGTCACTAGACTTCCAAGCGATTTACTCATCATCAAATCCATATGTCGGTACATCGGGAACCCCTGGTTTACTACCAGTTTCTTCATCTGCACCTGAGCCACTGGCATAAGAGTTGTGAGTTTCTATCATACTTCTTTTTAATGAGGCTAGCTTCATTTGTTCAGGCTTCTGTTACAGCAACTTCAGATAACACTGTAGGAACCTTTATAGCTTTAGAATGTCTTTCAGGTTGCTTCTTCTTGCCAGGTTTAAGCCCTCCGCCTTTGCTTGAAGTCTGTAGTCTCTGGCCTTTAGCAGTGGAAGCAGTCTTCTTTTTGGGGAGATGATTCAGATTTCACTTTATTTGTTGACAATATTTTGGGTTTTGGAATCATTCTCACCATAGCATAAGCAAGATAAGTCTTGTAGCTTCTGACTCTAATAAGGCTTATTGGTCAAGTGCGTGGGGGAGAATAGCGCTTTATACATTGTGTCCTTATGTTAGAAAATGACCTCTTATTAGTGGTGAACATGAAGACATCCCCTGGCAATAGTGCCAAAACATCTGTTTCTCCTTGGTATTTGCCTGATCCTTTACCAATGAATATTCCTACAATGACTTGATGTGGGTGAGTAAATTTATTTTGTTGGTTCACCCTCTGAGCATTGTTCCATACTGGTCTAATTTCCCTTTGACCAGTAATCCTTCCCTTATCAATCAACACAAATTTTTCTACCATTTTATTGTTATGAAAATCACAGTCTTTGATTAAATGGTTGAAAATCCCACATACAAAACAAGCTTTCTTTATAAACTCAAAACCATTCCTAGTTTCTAAGTCATCATTCCATTCTAGTATCTTCTATTACCCCTAGGACTTTGACTTTTCTTGGGATACTCTACTTGCTTATGTGTGTTTTCCTTATTAACAGATTTCACATTCTCATCAGATTTGACCAAATTAATTTTAGTAAACTTTGGTTTTGTCTGATTAGTTTTAGGTCTAAACACACTATCATTATCAATATCAGTGTCCTAATCTTCAATGATAGGAGCACTAGGCCTAACAGTTTTAGGTTTTTCCAAACTATCCTTACTGGTTTTAGATGCAGTAGTAATAGTTTCACTCACTTTAGTCTTATAGACAGAATCATCTAACCCAGCAAAGGATAAGTCAGGTCTTGAGGGAATGTAGTTCCCAATGTAGGGAGGGGGAACTGCATGAAACCTTTCACTTATTTTGAATCAATCATTTAATGGACTATCATCCACATTACTTTCTCTACTATTAAACACAATATGAACCACTTCACTCTTATTCATTTGACTATCATAACCAAGACCAGCTTTGTCTTTAACACTTATTTAACTATTTATTAGTTTAGTTAGATTCTTTAATGACTCTTTAAACTTTTCTAGTTTAAGTTTCAAATCATCTTTCTCTTTTAAAGCTCATTCTAACTGATTTTTAATGTCTTTGATAGAAATATCTTTCACTTGGACATCATACTTTAAAAATGCAATGTCTTCGTCATAAACAGCTTCATTCTTTTCATAAATAATTATCCTAGCTTCTAATGATTCTAATCCTATTTGATAACATATAATTTCTAGATTAGATCTTTAAGAGCTTCACGCTGTTGATCATACTGTTTTTAAAAAGTTTCACATGATTTTAAGCAATCTTTAGAGCAAGTATGTACCTCAGAGTCTGAACTTGATGAACCTTGGGTTGTATAAGCCATTAGAGCAAAGTTTGTGATCCCTTCTTCAGCCTGAAAGCTCCAATCATAACCACCTATCCCATCTTGAACAACCAAGGAATTTGTAGGAGTCTCCACTGGTACAATCCTTCTTGGAGCATCTCCATTTCTATTCCATTGATTCCTTGGTGCCCTACATTCTCTAGCAAAGCGACCTCTCCTGTGGCAGTTGTAACATTCAACCTTTGTTTTATTAAAGCCAACAGTTTCTTTGCCATTAAAATTCAGATTCCTTCCTGTCTTCTTTAAGAATCTCTTCACCCTCATGGTAAGCATGTCCACCTGCCATTTGAGATCCATCTCTTCAAGATCATCAGTATCAATATGCTTCATATCTTCATTGTCTAATTGTGGACTATTAGATTGATTAGCAAAGAAGGATAACATGACATCATCAGCATAAGTTAAGGAAGAAGCTTGTCCCTGTGAACTAGTAGTAGAAACATCATGAGCAGTATTAACTGCTTCATTAGTACTGCTAGTGTTTTCAAAAGATACAAAAGCAACATTTTGAGAGTTTAAGCTTGATTGGCCTTTAATCTCAGATTTATACACCTTCAGATTATTATACAAATCATCCATGCTTAATGTGTCTAGATCAGATTTGTTTCTCATGATTAAAGCAATATTGTTCCAAGCTGATGGTAGACTTTTTTAGCAACTTTAGATTTGCATCTTCTTGAGAGATAACTTCACCATGAATTTCCAATTGGCTGATGAGTTTCTGAAACCTATCATAGGTTTTTTCCAGACCTTCAGATCATGATGCAGCAAAATTCTCATATTGCTGCTTCAGAATGGTTTTTTGCATTTTCTTTGATTCTTTGTTGCCTCTAAACCTGGTCTTGATTGCTTCCCATAAGGTCTTTGCATTCTTGATTCCATGAAACTTTAATAGGTGCTCATCAGGAATGACCAACAACAGAGTGCTTTTTGCTTTTACTTCATTCTTTCTTGCTAGCTTTTGTTTAGCTGTTTTAGGAGGAATGGGACCTTCAGCACTAGCTGATGCAACTGAAGGTGCATCACCATTCACAATAACCTCCCAAAGAGCATAATCAGTATGAGTAAGATATTGCTCCATTCTCATGCTCTATAGATCATAGTCTCCTGTTTTGAGTATAGAAAGTTTTAGTGCAGACACTGTTTGGGTAGTTTCTGACTGTGATTCCATCTTCTCTTTGATTATGAGATATTGTGTAGATATAGTGTTCTTCTTATTCAGAGTTTCTCAATAAGCTCTGATACCACTAGTTGATCCTTTTTGAACAGATCTCACTTAGCTTGTTAAAGTTTAGTTGTATTGGATAGATCCAAGACAACTATAGTAGAGACTAAGATTGAGAATATCACAAACTATGCGGAATTTAGTTTGAAATACTAAAAAGAACAATGAAACAGTAAAACAAGATCTTTACTAAACTTTCATTATATTGAATACTATTTTGAGTTACAAAATAGCTATGAATACTAACTATGGTTGCTATGCAAACTATGAATACTAAGATGAAGACTGATAACTAGATCTATGCCTTAGGGTTCCTTTTATACACCAAGGAAACCCTAATAGGCTTACAAAATGCGTTACATGATCATGCATATCTATTCCTGATATATCTCATGCATATCACATAAGCAGTACTAACTATTATAACTAACAGTACTAACATTTTGTACTGGCAGTACTAACTATAACACTAGCAGTACTAACTTAGATTGGCAGTACTAAGTCTTCTCTTGGCAGTACTAAGTTGAACCAGCAGTAGAAACTTGTAGAAGCTCTTAATTCCCACCTGTATAAAAAAACGTAAAAACAATTATTTTTTATGGGAAATCTGTGTGTATTTACACACGTATTTTATTTACACAGTAGGGTTAGTGTTGAGGCAATAGATCTGTACATATCTAAAGAAGTTGCAAACACAAGACAAGCATTTTATTATGGGGTTTTACAAGAGATATGTGTACTAGATTACCGTTATAAGCAAATTCCTCTTTTTAAATGTAATTGGGTTAACCACAGAGCTGGTGGGGTGAAACGTGATACTACTCTTGGGTATACATTGGTTAACCTGAATAATTTAGGCCACAAGGTTGATCCGTTCATATTAGCCTCACAAGCACGACAAGTGTCTTATGTGAAAGACCAGATAGATAAAAAATCGTCTATTGTCTTTAAGACACCTCCTAAGAATTACAAAGATACGTATGACAAAGTCGATGAGGAATTTAGTACCGTCATTCACCAGCACAATGATAACATATAGCCATGTGTAGATCTACGTGACTTGGGTAATGAATCACGAAATGACTACTATCGAATCGACTGTGGAGATGTTGTTATACGAAAATCCAAGTGAACCATGTCAATGCTCAAGTTGTCACACTCTACCTTTATCATATTTCACCCGTTCTTTTAAAGCATATAGACGTTTAAGTTTTTGTACTTGTTTAAGGATTTATGTTTGTATTGTGCAGAACCTTTTTAAGCTTTTGTTTTGCTACAAATAGATTTATAATTAAGCTTTATAAAAATCTAATTAAGCTTAACTCAAAAATGTCTAGCTTATTTAACCTTAAAACGCAATGCCTTAGTGTAGGGTTAGATACGGGTACCGTGTAGGACCAGGACCGGAACCCCGGAAAAACCGAACCGAACCGAACGTATTTCGGTCTGGTCCTCAGTCCGGCGTTTTGGACCAATTCGGTCTTCGGTCTGGTCCGGTCCAGTCGGCCTTACCAAAAAACCTAAACATTATGCCTTGTAGGACCGGACCAGACCAGACTGAAGACCGAACCGGACCGGGTTGACCCGGACCGGACGTGACCATTCTAGGTCTCTGTGTTCCTTTGGTCTGGATTTTAGACCCAAATTCGGTTCTTCGGTCCGGTCGGTCTTGGCCAGTCCGGCCTGGTTTTGGGAACGATGCTCAACCTTCCCTTAACGGACAGCGAAGTGAGACAAACACAAAACTAAAGCAAATATAAGGCATTAGTAAATAAGCAATAAGCTAGCTTTATAATAAGCTAATATAAAAAACTACTATTTTTATTTAATAAATTGTAAAATCTTTTTTATAAACAAAAAACTTTATTTAATAATGATAACTTTTATTAAAAAAAAATATAGCTTAAAAATTAACGCTTCACGAAAAAGCTTTTTTTTAAACAAATAAGCTACAAATTATTTAGTTTTGCTAAATTGAAATTTTAAAAGTGATAACAAGTTGAAAAATAAGAGAGGGAGAAAAAGCCACGGGATTAATAAGCTGTTTTATTAAGCACTCTTTAAGTTATAGCAAAAAAACAAGAAGCTGTAAACCTTCTATATTAAAAAAGCAATGGCATTAACATTAAGAATTAAGGTTACTTCTGGCAAGATGGTAACCCGCTTGAACTTCGTAAGGGAGGTGCCAGGTTTGATTCTCCCTGGGGTGTAAATCTTTTTTAATTTTCTTGTTTTTATTTTTTTAAAAACTAAAACGTAGTTTAGGCTTAATAACGTGACAACTATGTACCTTTTTTTGCTACCACTTAAATAATGTGTGACAAAAAATTAAAGTCAGATTTAGGAACAATAAAACAAAATATTCTTTTTGGTTGACCATATATGACATTATGAATTTACACACGCAAACACTCAATGTGACTAATATCGAAAATTGTAATGATAAAACCGATTTCATATTTTTGCTTCTAAAATAATGCCACACATGTATACTTTCACGATGTAATTGTTATGAATATATTTGCGTCACATATAAATCACCTTAATTGGGCCATAAACATTATTTAGTCACACTCTTTATGATATGCTGTGGCTATTGTATAGGCATATAGTCACATGATCGTGCTAGAAGTACATGTGACTATACACATTAGCTTTTGACAAGCAAACACATACCAAACTTTAAACACACATATTAAGTTACGTGACCATATGCACTGGATTTTGGCTATACTTAAATAATGTATGACAACAAGTTTAATGTGACCATATATGGCATTTGTTCACAGTGTCCGTGTGTGTGACATATATTTGTTACTATTTATATGTATATCGTGACTAATGCTTCAACCTTACTTTTTATTTGTCACGCGTTCCAGGTATTCACATGTGGGACTATAAATTTAGCAAACAATGATAGTTAGTCACCCTTAAATCATATGGAGTGTGACAATACTGGACTGTATCGATTTAGACACATAAAAATTTACTTCATGTGACCATATATGCCTTTTGGTCACATTGTTCAAGTGTTGGTGTGACTTATTTATTTATCCTTGTTATTATATGTATATCGTGGACTAATGCTTCAAGCTTACTTGTATTTGTCACGCATTCCAAATTCATATGTGGCTAAATAATTATATAAAAAATTACCAGTTACCTTTAGCCACATAAATGTTTGAATGTATGGGAATACAGTTCTAATGGTCACACGCATCAAAATTTCATGTGTGGCTAATTAGTAAATGTTGTCTATTTTGGTACCTTTAGCCACATAAATATGTGAATTTGTGGCTGTTCCATTTTGCCCATGTGTGGACCAAATCCCAGATTGGTAATAGGTGTATATTGTATGCTTTGTGGGTTTAAGGCCCAACCAAAACCCAAAGCCTGAAACGATCAAGAAAACCATAAGGTTAGTCTTAGGTTTAGCTAGGCACTAATAAATACCCATCTCCAACACATCGGAGAGGGGTTTGGTTGTTTTCATTTGTATCCTTCTCCTTTTTTTCAGATTAATCCAACCTTCCTTCTTATCCTTTCTTTTCTATCTAATATTCTCTAAAAACTATTTTTTTTTCTTCCTTCTTTTTCTTTTATTCATACGAGAATATGGTGAATGTGAGGGAATTCGGGGATCCTTTAGGGAGCGGTTATTGTAAATATTCATGGAAAAGAAGATGTTGGTTGGTCTGCTTCTCCCGATGTGACGAGCGACTGTGGTCCCGTTTTTAGTAAAAAACTTGGCAAGATTGATTGGGCCTTGCTTAGCAGTTTTCTTTAGGGTTTAGGAAGTTTTTTCCACTAGGATGTATGTGTAAGAATGTGTTTGCTTTCTTGAAAATATCAATGTCATCGGGCTTGCTTATACTTTTGGCTTATGCTCCTTCGATGCCATCGCTTCTTTCGTTGCCACTGTTCATGGTGTTCTACGATAGTGACGTGTGCATAAGGATGGTCATAGGCTCACAGGCTGCAAAATGAATCAGCAGTTATAATATCTTTAATAAGAACCTGTTACCACATGGGGTCTTTAGTGGCCATAGGAACACACTATGGGAAATGTGTGCTTTCGACATTGTATGCTAAAACTCCGTGTGCGTGGGATACGTTTTTATTGTTCAATATTAAATATCAAATACCTTTACTAATGAGCAATAACTTAGGAGTACGCTGTGGGAAATGTGTATTTTGGGCAAACTATAGGTTTATGTGATGTTAGTGGTTAGATAGCCATTTATTTCGCTTTTTGCGATGCGACTACGCATGCTTAACAGGATAATTATGATTTTTAGATTAGGTTTGCTTATACTTGTGGCATATCCTCCTTTGATGCCACCACTACTTTCGTTGCTAATGTCTACGACATGCGATGATAGTAGCGTGTGTTTGACGGTATTGATAAGCATGCCTTAATTAGGTTGCGTTATTTACCATCAAGCACTGTAGGTAGTTATTCGATTATGTTGTTTTCGTTATCTCGAATTACTGCCTACAGTATTTAGATTTGAGATTACTAGAACATAGTTTTCTTATGCCCATGACGAGTGTTTTAGTGTTTGGTATAATATTTATCGTTTGTGTCCTTTTGTTTGGGACACAGGTTAATGGTATACACTGTGCTCAAAAACTCTACTTATGAGATGAGGTTGATGGTGGTATCAATTATATTAGGCTATGATGACTCTAAGTATGTTTGGTAAAGATGATATTGTCCGCATCTTGGCGTGGCGACCTATTGCGGTTGCAGCCATGGCGGGTATATCCTCTTTATTCGTTTCTTTCTTTATCTGAGCCTGGTACATAATTACATGTTGTTTATAATACGCTTTAGAGCGGTTGTGTGTAAACCAGGGGTATGTAAAGTCTTATTTTTCAATATTAATTTCTAAAGCACACGTTTCCTACTGCCTACTCCCAAGAGCTACTGCTTTTTAGTCCCGCACGGTTTCTTTTTTAAATTGTAGAGATTGATGTTGCAACTGCCTAATATTAAGATTTATGATTGGGCCTTGATTATGATTTTGGCTTTTGACTTCGTATGTTTTGTGCTCATGTTTAAGCAACTTTTCCAAATGTGGTTACGACAATCTGAAACAGCTTTTATAAAACGGTAATGACACTGGTTCTAAAAGGCTGTGATGATAAAACATGAATACATCTGGGTGGATTCGGTTGCTTTTTGTTATAGATCTACGTGGCGTGCGTATTTATCAGATTTAGATACGCTTACGTCTATGCGTTCTTAATTTTTGCAGATGCAATAGGTTGAAATTTAGCCGCATCTTGGCGGGGCAGCATGACAACGTGCTTGCAGCCATAAAGGGTATTGCTTTTGAGATTGTTGTTGTTACTTCTTGGAATTAAGATTTACGGTTCTGACTTGATTATTCTTTTGGTGTTAGACATGCACATGTTTTGTGCCCACGTTTAAGCTATGCGACAGTCAACTGCTTTATGA
>BQNB010000490.1:112543-170475 GCA_026074375.1 Tanacetum coccineum | reverse complement strand
TACAATAGAATTAACACAAATTAGATAACTAAGATATTAATTAAATTGATAGATTTAACCTCGCTTCAAGTGTTCGACACCTTACTTACCACAAAACTACTACTGATCGAGTACACTGCCCGTTAAAGTGTTGTTTTTGGTTTAGTCAGTAAAATATAAATTTAAAACTTGAATCATAAAAATATACACCACACAACAATACATTAGTAATCCGTCTTGACAAAATACAGTTCAATCGTACCTTTTTCTACGTGTTCCTTTATGAAATGGTAGCGGAGAACGGTATGTTTTGTTCTTGAGTGTTGGACCGGGTTGCAGGATATGGCTATGGCTGATTTCGAATCACAATATATTGGAATCTTGTTGAAGTGAAATCCATAATCCGTTAACTGTGTCCGCATCCAAAGGACTTGGGCACAACAAGCGGATAGAGACACATATTCTGCTTTCACGGTTGACAGTGTCGTACAGTCTTATTTCTTTGAGGACCAGCTAACCAGCTTTTCGCCTAAGAATTAAGCTCTACTGGAAGTACTCCTGAAGGTGTCTTTACATCTAGCATAATCAGCATCTGAAAATCCAGTTAGTTCAAAGCCAGAATCCTTCGTATACCAGAGACCCGTATTAACAGTTCCCCGGAGATAATGAAAGATCCTTTTAATCTCCTTAGGGTGCTTTTTGGTTGGCTTAGCCTGGTACCGAGCACATAAACAAGTTGCATGTACAATGTCCGGTCTACTAGACGTAAGATACATTAGGGCACCAATCGTGCTACGATATTTTGTTGCATCGACTAGAGACCCATGTTGATCTAGGTCAAGCTTGTCTTTGATCTCCATTGGAGTACCAACGGGATCACAGGATTCTATCCCATATTTTCCAAGGATTTCTAACACGTAGTTGGACTGGTTTATGGAGATGCCACAGGGGGATTAGTTAACTTGTAAACCAAGGAAAAACGTCATTTCCCCCATCATCGACATTTCAAAGCGGCTTTTCATGAGGTCAGAAAATAGTTGGGTATACCTAGGGTGAGTAGAACCAAAGATAATATCATCAACATAGACATGTACCACTAAGATGTCATCGTCGAAGCGTCTTATAAACAACGTTGGGTCAATGGTACCTTTGAAGAATTGATTATGTAGGAGAAACGTTGACAATTCCTCGTACCATGCCCTTGGTGCTTTCTTTAACCCATATAGTGCCTTCTTTGACTTGTAGACATGGCTTGGATGATCAGCATCGATGAAACCTTCAGGTAGACACACGTACACGTCGTCTTTTAGCATACCATGCAAGAATGCAGTTTTCATGTCCATTTGAAACACAGTGAACGATTTGTGTGCAGCATATGCCAAAAATATCCTGATAGCTTCCATTCTAGCAACCGGAGCGAAGGATTCTTCGAAATCTATTCCTTCCTCTTGGCGGTACCCTCTCACGACCAGATGAGTCTTGTTTCGGATGACCGTGTTCTCCTCATCATGCTTGTTTTTGGATAACCACTTCAACGTAAGTGGTTTTATGTTATCTGGGGCAGGAACTAACACCCATACATCAAGCCTTTTGAACTGTAGAAGTTCTTCTTGCATTGATTCAATCCATGCAGGGTCGGTCATAACCTCTTTGACATTTTTCGGTTCCATAGTGCTCACAGTTAATGCGTACAAGAACATGTCACCATCCGATCTTAATTGATTTCTTGTCAAAACTAGGCATGAGGGTTCTCCTATCACTTGTTTCAAAGGGTGATCCTTAGTCCATTGATATTTATGAGGGTATATTGGTAAAACGTATGCATGTTTGATGGATCCACATATTATGAAGATGATGATTCAGCAGCACTTGTAGACGGAGTAGCAAAAGGATTTACAAACGTATTGTCATCGAACATAGCATTCGGAACATTGTCGGCAATTGTTGTAGGTTGATGCTAAACATGTTGTTGTTGTGTTTTGAGCTCGTCAACATCCTGTAAAGTGTTTGGAAAATTTGTAGCTTGAGAGGATGAATGTGTTGGTGTCGGTGCAGTGTTTACTGTCGTTGTAGTTGCCATTGGAGTCTGAAGAACTTGAGATGCTTGAGCAGCTAGAAAAGTTCTCGGAGTAGCTGCCAGTTAACCACCGACATGATCATCATACATAGCTTTGAACAGTAAATCCAATTCACCTTTAGTTAGTTTTTGAGTTGTTATTGTTGACGGAGTATAAGGAAGATCGAGTCCTGAACTGATTTGTCCAGAAGTCATACTTTGAAGCTCGGGTTTTAAACTGCTTTGTTCAAAAGCCATAGCTGAAAGCTCATCAAATGTCACATTCATTGTCTCTATAATTTTCTTTGTCCTTTGGTTGTAAACTCTGTAAGCACAAGAATTAGCAGAATAACCAATGAAAAAGCCAATATCACCTTTTGCACCAAGCTTCCTAATATCTTCACGATCATTCTTGGGATAACAGAGAGCCCTGAATACATGAAGAAAGGAGATATCCGGTTTTCTACCATTAATAAGCTCGTATGGTGTTTTGTTAAATCGACGGTGAACGATGGAGTGGTTTTGAGTGTAGCACGCAGTAGCAATTGCTTCAACCCATAAGAATAACGGTGCATGAGAAAAGATCAACATTGTTCTAGCAGCCTCCACTAGCGTGCGGTTTCTTCGTTCCACTACTCCGTTTTGTTGAGGGGTACGGACAGAAGATGCTTGGTGAGAGATGCCAACACTATTAAAGTATTCTTAAAGCACTTGGTTCTTGAATTCTGTGCCATTGTCGGTTCTTACAATAATGACTGGAGCTTGTAGTAGAACTGTAATTTTCTTGAGAAAGGTTTTAATCTCCTCTGGTGCTTCATCTTTTGATCTGAGAAAGACTACCCAAGTGTAACGGGAGTAGTCGTCCACAATCACCAAAACATACCGCTTTCCATTTATGCTAGCGATTCTCATTGGACCACACAAATCCATATGAAGAAGGTGTAACCTCTGCTTAGAATTTGGAACTGGTTTGGGTGGGTGAGATGCCCTTTTGCTTTTTCCTTGCTCACATGAGGGACAAAGATGTTCTTTATGGTATTTGAACTTTGGAAGACCGGTGACAAGATCGTTTCTGGCAAGGTCATTTATGGTGTCGAAGTTGAGGTGGGATAAACGTTGATGCCATAACCATGACTTGGTAGAAGTAGCACGAGCCATGAGGCAAATTGGAGATGCAGAGGCCATATCATGGAGATTGATGGTGTAAAGGTTTGTTGTACGATTTCCTTTTAACAAATCAACTCCTTCGAGATTTCTGACGAAACATGTGTTTCTTCTAAAAGCGACCTCTAGATCTGAATCACAAAACTGCCCAACCGAGAACAGGTTGTGCCCCAAGCCCTCAACGAAATAAACCCTGGTGATCAAAATATTTCCCCATTGAAGATCACCGAAACCCAGAATTGCAGCAACATGATCATTTCCAAAGCGAACGGTTCCCAAAAACTTCCAGACAAAATTGATGAGAAGCTTTAGATTCCCAGTCATATGCTTGGAACTACCCGAGTTGATGCACCATAAACATATTTGGATAACTTGCCAAGAAAAAATGTAGAATTTGGAAACCATTTGATTGTAGGTTCCTGAGGGTTAGAGGTACATGCATTCCACACAGAGGTGCCAGACTTACATTCAGAGTCACTGGATCTAATTAATTTTCCACATAGGTCAAAAATTCTTCCAGTTGGTGACCACCTAAGGCGCATTCTAGGTTTACTAGGCTTAGGTGAAGCAAGTCTTTCTTTGGACCCTACATTCTTTGGTTTCCAGACCTGTGGCTTATGTTTTGATTGATTTGCAATATTAGAAACATTTGCCTTTTGTTGCTTACCACGAGAATTCATGCCATTCACATAATTAAGCACACACACATCATGATTTGTAGTAATTAAACATTGCTTACACATAGCACAAACAATTTCAAATTTATCATTCCTAATAGCAAGCTTAACGTTATTACATTCAGATGACATATGTTTCTTATTCTTAGAAAGCATTAAATTTCTAAAGTGTTCTTCTACTTCGACTTCTTTATTCTTGATGCGACTATTCTTAGACGCAGAAGGGACCCTATTATTCTTTGTATTGCTCCTAGGTTGTGGTCTTCTATTGTTAGTAGTGATGTCTACTCCTGTAGAAGAGAAACCATTTGAGTCAGAATTAACAACTTTCTTAGTAATGACATGAGGTTGTGGAACAGTGATCGGATTTGTCCTAATGCTTGCTTTAATAGGTTTGTTAGGCACAGACTTTACTTCCCTAGAGTTCTTAAAAGGATTAATCCTAAACATTCCAGGGGCAATCACTTTATCATTTTCTACAGCCTTTGATTCTTTGGTGGTGGGTACCGAGTTTGAAGTGACTGGATTTGACAAATCATTCGTCTTATCGACCTTTTGAGGAACCTGAGTTTTTGAAAAATTTAGACGTTCAGATTGAAAAGCATTTGGTTGTCTCACAACAAACGTGTTTCTTAAAGATTGCAAAAACGGTTTCTTCTTGGTTGATTGATTTGCAAATTTAGTATTCGTACTCGTACCTTTGGTGGTGTCCATTTGTTCAGAAACTTTATCGAATAACTGAGCTTTTAGCTTAGCATTTTCATAAATTGTGTCATGTAATTTGTTCTGCAATGAGTCAATTATTAATTTGGTTTGAGCTTGTGTCACATTGATAGAGTCAAATAGGTTCTTGTATGCAGTCTTAAGATGAGTGTTTTCTTTTTCATAATTTCAAACCTGAAACTCTAATTCTATGTTCTCATTTTCAAGTTTCTGAGGCAAAGGATCAAGGGCATCTGATACACATGGAGTATCCTTACATTTACCCTTTTGATCTCCCAACTGAGCTTGCAACCGTTCAATCTTTTGTTGCATGTCATTATAAGCTTTATCGTATGAAATTTTGTCATATTTGCATTCTTCACATTTTTTGTACCAATCATTCCAAAGTTTAGCATATTCATTCTCCTTTTTAATGATATAATTTTCAAAACGTTCTTTCGTACGTTCAAGCTCAGTTTGGAGATTTGATGTATCTACAACAAAATTATTTTGCACAATAGACATAATATCCTGACTGACAACTGCTCTCAAGAGACACTCAATTTCCCATTCCAATGCCTTATGCTTAGCAAGAGATTCATCAGCTTCTTTTGCAAGAGATTGAAAGTCTCGAACAAATTTGGCTGCTTCTTTCAAAAATTATATTTCAAAATTTTGAAGTCTAGCATCAACTTGGTTGACGATAGGGAAAATTTCATCTTTTAAAATTTTGTGAATCTCTTGATGAGCAGTAGACGACCAATTGTGTGTATCTAAAGTCATTCTATGTTTGACAACACGTTGAAGAGTCACAATGGTGCTTTTTACCTCATTTAGAAATTTTCGTGCAACACTTGGAGTAGTATCATCCAAAAATTCTTCATTTGGTATTGAAATCGATTTTGAAACAGTGGCCGTTTTGGAAGTATTTACAACATACACCTCTTCTTGTGACTTGGCCGTTTGAGAAACAAAAATCCCCGAAAGATGATTAATCTTTGTGTAGTTTGCCGGTTTTATTTCTTTGTTCAATTGTTTCATTTTTTGGCGACTCTCTTGAGCAAGTTGCAGTGTCTCTTCCGAATCATGCACAACAGGAGGATCATGCTTTTCAAGTAACACTTTGCCATTATACAAACTCTGTTGTTTTCGCTGAGCTTGCTTGAGATAAAAAGGATTTTGATAACCCAAAGCCATTTTCTGTTCGGTGTGGTAAAACGAGTCTGGCTTAGGTGAAAGCATGTGCATCGTTTGAATCGATTGACCCGTTTTAACCAAAATATTATCTAATTCCTTTATCTTATTCTCAAGTTGAATTTGTTTATCAAGAAGCTCGTCTTCGCGTATTTTGAAATCAGACTTCAACTTTTTCTTTTCTTCAAGAAGAGAAGAAACAGTTGATTTTTCCGTTGAAAGCTGTTTACTTAAATTTGAAATTTCCTCATTCAAAGTCGTTATTTGTTTACCGGAACTTAAATGAAGAGCATTTATCTTTTTAGTAAGACATTGTTCTTGATAAACCGACTTTTGATAACATCTTTCAAGTTTGTCATATTTTTCTTGACTAATTTCAAAACACTTTTCTTGATTTTTATATCTAGCAAGCTCAGTGGTCAAATCAGCATTTGTTTCTTTCATTTTCTGATTTACCGAGTTGACCTTTTCAACTTCAAGTGCCAAATTATTATATAATGATTCAAAGTAAGCACGTGTTTCCTCAACAGTTGCAGGATGTTGATCTACTGTTCCCCCCTCTTGTTCCTACTAGAAACACATAAATGACATACTATCAATCTGTTGTACTTGGAGTGTTCAAGGAAGGGTTCGAGTTAGCTCAGTATACTGCTCATCTTAAGTAAACATATTGAATAATCATTATTATAACATTTTTCAGAATGATGTACCCACAGCTGATCCGTCTGAGTCATAGACGGGAGCTTTGTTAGACTGAGTACCAGAAGTCGATGCTTGCTATAAATTATTCTCTAAAGTGCAGTTCGCATTTTCTCTCTCAGTTTCCTCACAAGCACCTACAACAGCCATGAAATCAAATTCCTCAGAAGTGAGGTTGAATCTCCGCTTTCTTTCATCCTTTGAGCAAATCTGCATCTGTACTGAAGATAAAAGCAGCATCTAGTTTCCTTGGCTTTACTGTGTAGTTGCTGGCATAATGATCCACTCCTTGACAGTTGTAACACCTTATCTATTACCATTTATAAAACAGTACATTACCTCAAGCCGGTGCTAGTAACAACATTCCATCCCCATGTCTGATTTGCAATTTCCGAAACAAACTAAGCCATTCTGTATTCCCAACATTCTGACACCCATTCAGTCTTGCCTTTAGAACAAACCTGATTCCCCAACATTATGGATTACAATCGGTCTAAACTGGTCCCCACCATTAACCTCAACCATACATTTGGGTCTGTCTTGATCCATATATCATACCCGTTGTGCAATCCATGCTGCTAGGGTTTGAATGAACTTCTGTTGTTATTGTTGGAGAGTGGTTTCGTTAACAGTAAATGCCTTAGCCACTGAGTGCAAGTGGCCATGTTAAAAGTGCAGTCGTGGGATTTGAAATATCTCCTGGATTTGCATTGGATTGTAGCAGGTAGTTCATGTTGAAATGAAGGTTGTGAGACAAGTGATATGTTGGGTGTATGTGGATGTTTGCATGTAGTAAATATGAGTTGATAGGAATCTAGTTGAAATGGTGTCTGAAGTGTTTTCCATTAAATGCAATGATCAGTGTGTGTTTGCAATTTCGTTGTGCACTAAAAGGCATTGATGTCTTGTTTGAGTCGACATTAGCAACAGTATGTGAAATGATAAACAAGGATCTTTAGTGGGTAAAGTGATTGTTGTTGTGGTGGAAAACTATTTCACGGGATTTTACAAATCTTAACTAAACCGAGAAAACACGTGAGTGGTTCGCGAGATTTTACTAAATCAAGAAAAAACGTGAAAATAGAATTGATGTTGTTGAAATCGTTGTTGAAATGAAGAATTTGAACTTTCGTTAACGATTTGTGAGCGTAAAACGATGAACGGTGCACAAATTTTGAGCTTGAAATGATTAACGGTTGATGTATTCGAAAAAAAACTAACGGTGTAATTGTAGTTTAACAAAGAGGGTAAATAAAGAAGCCAAGGACAAACTTTAAAATTGACATGAGTTCCAGGGACTAAACTTGCAAATTTCGAAATAAGTTTCAATTATAAAAGAAAATTCACGTCCCGCCTTTTCTTTCTTCTTCAACGTTGAATTTTTTCTTCTTTTTTTATTAAAAAAAATGTATGAATCTATTTAGCTTCTTGCGGAGTCGTACGGTTAGCGTCGGTTAAAAGTAAATATACCACGTCGATCGAAACGATGACACGAGCACGATGATATAAGTCGTAAGTCCCGTCGTTTAACGTCACTCGAAACCGAAAACCGAAAATTTGTTAAAACGTTTAAGTTTTTGTTCACGTTCGTGATGTAGTTCGGTACAAGCTAGACAAAAAACTCGTTCGGTCCAAGTCGATTATCACTCGTTCGGTCCTATAGAAAAGAACTCGTTCGGTCCTACAAAAACATTGCAAAAGGTGATGTGAAATGATAAACAAGGATCTTTAGTGGGTAAAGTGATTTGTTGTTGTGGTGGAAAACTATTTCACGGGATTTTACAAATCTTGACTAAACCGAGAAAACACGTGAGTGGTTCGCGGGATTTTACTAAGTCAAGAAAAACCGTGAAGCTAGACAAAAAAAAACTCGTTCGGTCCAAGTCGATTATCACTCGTTCGGTCCTATAGAAAAGAACTCGTTCGGTCCTTCAAAAATTCTCCTCGTTCGGTCCTTGAGTTGTTTCACTCGTTCGGTCCTATAGAAAAGAACTCGTTCGGTCCTTCAAAAATTCTCCTCGTTCGGTCCTTGAGTTGTTTCACTCGTTCGGTCCTTGAGTTGTTTCACTCGTTCGGCTCTTTAAGTTTTCCACTCGTTCGGTTCGAAAATTTTCACTCGTTCGGTGCAAAAGTTTTTCCACTCGATCGGTTGTACAAGGTTTCCTCTCGTTCGGTGCAAAAGTTTTTCCACTCGATCGGTTGTACAAGGTTTCCTCTCGTTCGGTTGTTGAGTTTTTTCACTCGTTCGGTCCTAACGGAAAGAACTCGTTCTTGTGTTTTTCTTACCACTACAGTGAGCAACAAAAAATGGAGAAAAAAATTATCTGGTACAAGGAACCAGTGATCTATGGATGTGGTGATGGACCATTGATGATGGATTTCCAAATCAGCGTTGCCATGGTGTTATCCCTTGAATATATCCGTTCACTGCGATTTTCCAAGACTCGTAAACAATTTCTTCGAGCATTGGTGGAACGGTTATCGGTACCTCACTGCACTTGAGTCTTCAGACATCATTGTGAATGATCTGATCGTGAGTGATGTTGATTATTTTGTTTTGGATTAGGTATCGGAAGTTCTGGTTTCGGATTCGGATTCTGTTAGGTTTCGATTTCGGAAACAAGTTGTGCAGTTTCGCCTGTAAAATCGGCTTTTTTTGAATTTGTAACCTTTTGGCAATAAAAAAACCTTACTACCATAAATAAGTTTGACTAAACAAAGCCAATTTATATCCTTCAAATAACATTGGTAATAATTATTTACCACGAAAAAAAGTTAGACATAAGCCATATTAATATTTATATCCGAAACATAACCATATGTGAACAATAATTATTTCCGAAAATAAATTAATGTGAGAATCTTGATTAAAAAGATTTTGTAATGAACAACAATTTAAGATCCGAATTTAAAAATTGATCCGACTTTGAATTTTATTTGATTGCAAACAAGATGGTGGTGAGTGATTATTGATTAAGCAAACACTCATCTTGTATAAATCAAAATTGATAACAATACACAATAAAAGCTACGAAACAATGAAGATCCGAAAGAACTTTAAGGTATATATGAAATCGGTTTACAGATTAATCAAACAAACACTTTGGCTCTTGATACCAATTGTTGGTGTTTAGATCATTCATTAAACAAGATAATCTATATTAAAGAACAAGACGTATACAAGAAAGAATTTTTGAAGGTTGTAGTTCTTGTGAGGGATAATGAAATAGGAAGATCTATTATAAGCCCTCCAAAACCCTAGCTTCTCTACCTAATGGCCGCCATGTAAGGCCTTATGATGGGCTCATTTCGGGGCTTTTTATTACGCCGCATTTACAAACTAAAAACATGTACAAACTAGCTATTTAACGTATACACTTTTTCGTACATCTTCGAGTGACCGAAACTTCATTGTTAGACGGAATTTCGTATCTCTAACACAATTTGATTCAAAATTAGCAGCTTTCTTAGTGATGACATGAGTTGTGGAACAGTGGATTTAATTTGTCCTAAACGCTTGCTTTAATAGTTTGTTAGCACAGACTTCACTTCCCCTAAAATACTTAAAAGGATTTATCCTAACATTCCAGTGGCAATCACTTTAAATCATTTTTTCTATAACCTTTGGTTCTTGTGTGGGTACCGAGTTTTGAAAGTGACTGTAATTGACAAATTCATTTGTCTTATCAACCGTTTTTGAGGGAACCCGAGTTTTTAAAAAATTTAGAACGTTTAGATTGAAATACATTTGGTTGTCGTACATCACACTTGTTTCTTAAAGATTGCAAAAAACGGTTTCTACTCGTTTGATTGATTTGCAAATTTAGTATTCGTACGCGTACCTTTAGTGGTGTCCTTTTGTTCAGAAACCTTATCGAACAACTAGGCTCTTAGCTTAGCATTTTCATAAATCTGTAGTATGTAATTGTTCTGCAAAGAGTCACCTTATTAATTTGGTTTCAGCCCTTGTCACATGTTATACAGTCAAACAGATCTTGTAAACCGTCTTAAGATGAGCTTTTCTTTTTCATAATTCCGGACCTAAAACTCCAATTCTACATTCTCATTTTCAAGTTTCTGAGGTAAAGGATCAAGGGTATCTGATACACATGGAGTATCCTTACGTTTACCCTTTTGATCTCTCAACTGAGCTTGCAACCGTTCGATCTTTTGTTGCATGCATTAGACTTTATCTAATCGTATGAAATTTTGTCATATTTGCATTCTTCGCATTTTTATACTAATCATTCCAAAGTTTAGCATATTCATTCTCCTTTTTAATTATACAATTCTCAAATCGTTCTTTCGTATGTTCAAGCTCAGTCTGGAGATCGAATGTTTCAACAACAGTAGGATTTTGCACAATAGACATAATGTCTTGACTGACAACTACTTTCAAGAGACGCTCAATTTCAAATTCAAAATCCTTGTGCTTAGCAAGAGATTCATCAGCTTCGTTTGCAAGAGATTTGAAGTCTCGAACAAATTTAGCTGCTTCCTTCAAAAATTGTATTTTGAAATTTTGAACTCTAGCATCAACTTGGTTAACGATAGGGTAAATTTCATCTTTTACAATTTTAAGAAGCTTTTGATTAGCAGAAGACGACCAATTGTGTATATCTAAAGTCATTTTTTGTTTGACAACATGTTGAAGAGTCACAATTGTGCTTTTTACCTCATTTAGAAATTTTCATGCAACACTTGGAGAAGTATCTTCCGAAAACTTTTCATTTGGTATTGAAATTGATTTGGAAACACTGGCCGTTTTGGAAGTATTTGAAAAATACAACTCTTCACATGACATGGCCTTTTGAGAAACAAAAACCCTTTAAAGATGATTAATCTTTGCATAATTTTTTGGTTTTATTTCTTTGTTCAATTGTTTCATTTTTAAGCGACTCTCTTGAGCAAGTTGCAGTGTTTCCTCTGAATCATACACAGCAGGAGGATCATGCTTTACTAATAGTACTTTTCCATTATACAACTCTGTTGTTTTTGTTGAGCTTGCTTAAGATAGAAAGGATTTTGATAACCCAAATCCATTTTCTATTCAGTGTGATAAAACGAGTTTGGCTTTGGTGAAAGCATATGCATCGTTGGAATCAATTGACCCGTTTTATCAAAATGTTATCTAATTCCTTTATCTTTTTCTCAAGTTGAATTTGTTTATCAAGAAGCTCGTCTTCGCGTATTTTGAAATCAGACTTCAACTTTTTCTTTCTTTTCTTCTTGAAGAGAAGAAACAGTTGATTTTTCTTTTGAAAGCTGGTTATTTAAATTTGCAATTTCCTCATTCAAAGTTGTTATTTGTTTACCGGAACTTAAGTAAAGTGCATTTATCTTTTTAGTAAGACATTTCTCTTGATAAACAGACTTTTGATAACACCTTTCAAGTTTGTCATATTTTTCTTAACTAATTTCAAAACACTTTTCTTGATTTTTATATCTAGTAAGCTCAGTGGTCAAATCAGCATTAGTTTCTCTCAACTTGCGATTGACCGTGTTGACTTCTCAACTTCAATTGCCAAATTATTATATAATGATTCGAAATAAGCGTGTGTTTCCTCAACAGTTGCAAGATGTTTTTCTACCGTTCCCCCACCTTGTTCCACACTGGAAACCTCAGAAATAACATTACTGTCATTTTGTTGTACTTGGTGTGGTTCAGGAATGAGTTTGAGTAGCTTAGTATACTTCTCTTCTTGAGTAAACATATTGAATATATCATTATCATAGAAACTATCAAAAAGTTGTACATCAGCTGATTCGTCTGAGTCATAGATGGGAGCTTTGTCAGTCTTAGTACCTGATGTCGATGCTTGCTGCAAATTAGCCATCAAAATGCAGTTTGCATTGACTTCCTCAATCTCATCAAGATCTCTTGAAACAGTCATCAAATCAAACTCTTCAGCTTAGAGTTGGATCCTTGCTTCTTCCTTTTGAGCAATCAACAACTGAGTCTGAAGATAAGCAGCATCCCTTCTCCTTGGCCTGACTGTGTAGTTCCTAGTAAGATAACCGAATCCTCTATAGTTGTAACACCTTATCTGATTACCATTATTCCCATTTGCATTACCCTCAGCCTGTGCTGCTACAACATTACCATTCCCATTCGGATTCTGATTAAAAATCCCCGGAACAACAATAAGCCTATTCTGATTTCTAACATTCTGAACACCCGGATTCTGAATTGCATTATGAACAACCTGATTCTCGACATTCTGTAATGCATTATACCCATTCTGATTCCTAACATTTCCTCCAACCATATGCATCTGTCTGTCTTAACCCATATGCATATCTGGTTGTGCAATCTGCTTATTACGAGGGTTTGATGAAATTCTCTGGTTGTTGTTGGTTGGTGTTGAGTAGTTTAGTTTGAATGCTTTAGCCATTAGAACAAGTTCCATGTTCATTGCAGTTGTGGGGTCTGTAATGTCTTTGGGATTTGGCATAGGTTGTTGCATGTAGTTCTGGTTGAATGATGGTTGTGGGTTATAGTTTTTGTTGGGTAGAGGTTGTTATATGTAGGTACTTGATGATGGTAGATCTGGGTGAAACACTGGATAATTGAAGGGATTGTTGGAATTTGCCATGAGTGCTAAAGGATCTTGTGTTTTTGCAAGTCATTCTGCTCTTAGATCATCCACCTCCTTTTGATTGTACTTCAAGAAATTATACAACTGAGTGTAATCTGCTGTATGCAAGTCCTTTGTTTGATGAACAATGGTAACATGTCGACTCCATTCTGGTTGTAAGTTGTTTAGGAGCTTGAGATTACTGGCAATCTTTTCTGGAAAGTGTTTGTTTCTCTTGATATTCATTCATCAATTTGAGAAACGATGTAGTAAGACTCAATCGATTCCGCATTAGTGGAAAGTAAACCTTGACTCATATCGATTCCCCATCAGTGGAAGTAAACCTTTCCCATTCATTAAACAACTTAGGCTTCTTCTCTTGAATTCTAATGTCAGAACCTTTCATCATTTGCTGAACATGTAACCAGATTTTCTAAGCAGTTTCACAACTTCTTGCACATAGATTGTCTTCAGGATAGACAAGAAGGAATGGTCTTTGCTTGTTTAATTCAGTTCCATCTTGTTTGATTATCTTGCTTCTGTGAGTTCATCATTAATTCGTTCGTGTTCGTGTGATGTTCTAAGAAGTTCTGTGGTGTCGTCTATAGTGTCTTGTTCTTGCTTTCCAAGCAAATTTTGGTTCCTCGCTTTGAGTTCTCTCTTAGTTTGAAATCCAAATCTTATCTTATCTAAGTTGCTTAACTTTCCTAACGAGAGTTTCAATGGGGTGATAACTAGTTAGTTACCAGCTAGACTTTACTTAGGGTTCATCATATGTCATCCACAAAAGTCCAGTGGGTGTTAGTAGGTCAAGGTGAACAATTTTGCTAATGAAACTGCTAGTCCAGTATAATGACCTAGTCTACTATATTAGAATCCTTAATTGTTATTTTTTTTATTGTAAAGGTCTAACGCTCGTACTTAAAATTTAATGGAGGTCAATTTCATCACGAAAGAATCAGATTCAATTCAGGACTCATTACTTGTGGATCATGTCTTTAAATGGACATGGTCAGATACTACTAGAAGTTGAAATCATGACGTTCCTATCCAAGCTTATCATACTAAGTGAAAAGGAGTGTTAGTCTAAAGTAACTACCAAGCGGCTATATGGGCGAAGGTAAGATCTCCTGTCCTTGGGCAAAATTGTCATACACCTTAAGCTAAGTAACAACGTTAAATCTAACTTAACTCCACAACTCAATTAAACAAGAACTGTCATGAAATTAAGCTAATGACCAAGTTTTTATTAAAACATAACGCTTTTGAAAAGTCTGCTCAATTCTGGGTTTACCCAACACAAACGAATGGGTATCTATCACATATATTGTTGAGATTAGAATAGAGAGTTAGGGATACAGTCGAGGAAAGTGAGTTGTTCAGAAAATAAATTTGTAAAGACTATGAGGAAGGAGGCGTCGTGTTGTAGAACATCATGTATCTATCAGGGAGAGAAGGATTCAGTCTTATCTTATATGGTCTTCATTAAATTCAAAATAACTTGCTCCCACGAACAGGGTCATGAAGTTAGTGTCCTTAATCGAAATCCTGTAACTTAATACAATCGATCAGGTCGGTTAAAGAAGTAAGAATAAAGACTTCCCAATGTGAAGAAGGTTATTTCAAGGCAATTGAAGGAGATGCGAAGGAATATCAAATTCATATTATGGAGTTAGCAGTCGTAGTCTTGAATTATGGAAACGATATTTGTATGGTGCACGGTGTGTTATCTGTACAGACCACAAAAGTCTATGTACATGTTTCATATAAGGTTCTCATATTAAGTCATGTAGCGTGAGCGAGGTTAGTAGGGGGTCGCCATGGTGACGTCCTTATTACCTAGGAGGAGTAAGCGTAGTTGCTAACGTCGTATATCGAAAAGAAAGGTAGGACCGGTTAGAGTTTAAACAATGAGGATAAACGTTGCTAATAGTCTCATAGTTGATATAAAATAATTTCAGAAGATAGCCTCTGATGTGAAAACGTCAAGGAGGAACGCGTAGTCGGGTGTATGAGAAGTTGAAGATAATGATCTGTAAACCAAAGTTCCTAAGGGAAAAATCTAGTGTCAATGACTTGGAGCATTTGAAAACTTTTATAGATAATAAGAGGTGTTTGGTTCGTTCCTAATGGTTGAATAGTGCGTAGATATAGTGCATGTCCCTTCTCGAAGGCATGGTTCTAAATAAAAATTTGTTAATGGCGTTTATTTGAGTAAACCATTCTAAAATTTTGACCATAAATGTAGTTTGAAGTAGCGTTCTCTAATGTTCTCATAAATTATAGTCATGTGAAAAGGTGTCTGTAAAATTTATGTATCGACTAAGCGATTTTTCATATGTGGTCTGGATTTTTGACTTTCAAAAAAATTGACGTATGAACATGTGTTCGAAATTTTTATATTTAAGACCATCAACCATAGAAATCCTAAATTTTGTACTTCGTAAAGTTTGTAAGAAAATGTTTTAATTGTATAGAAATTTTGACCGAACGATCTCGGGTCGTCCATATTGGTACCATCTCCAGAACACAAACACTAGGGCGGGTACTGTTACCACGACTGACATGAAGAACTCATCCTGAGGGTATCACTTTTTCATAAATCCTATCGTCCTATTTGTAGTCTCTAAACCCTAATTTGTAGGACGGGACCACTAATTGCCGGCCAGTGAGTTGTTCTTAGTGTGACTAAGGCTATAGTCTAATTCGTCGGTTTAAAATGCGGCGTATTTAGACTTTCCCATAACGTGAGTAGTGTAGGGGAGACAGGGCATGTTATAACTGTGGTGTAATAGCATAGGGCAACAACTGAGTAGTTGTGTACCCAAATTAGTATATAAAGAAAGTATTTCAAAATAGTGTTCTCAAAATAGTGTATTCCAAATAGTATAACCAAAATACTATATCCAAAATAATGTATTCAACGTTGGACGTCCGACAACTCAATGTTGGGACGTATTCGAAATAGTGTTTAGTAAAGTATTCAAAATAAAAAATGATAGTATAGGCCTGCTTGTATAAGTAAGCAGTAGCAAAGTATGAGTATGCATGGCGACATATAGAGCATTGCAAGGCAAGCATGTCAGCCAAGTATAAGCGATAGAGATCACATAGTAGTAAGGCCACATGTAGGGCTTGCAAGGCAAGTATGCAAGATAAGAATGGGAAATATAAATAGGGCAATCATGCAAGGTGTCATATAATGCAGTTAAGGCAACGTGCAAGTCAATAGGTAATTAACGATGATTTAGGTTTTAGCACTCGCAAAGAATTTCATGTAAGAGTATAAAGTGAAAGTACATATATACAATATGTACGCTCATGGCCAAGTCATTTTTAGGTGATCTTAAATTTTATGTCCTTTCCCCCCTTAACATAACTTATGGAACTATCCCATCATTTTGTAATCCTTCATAAATTAGGCATAGTTGATCACGCTATGCGTACTTTAGGAAAACCTATGAACTGCTCAGGCTAGTTAATTTTCATCATGTTCGAGGTTTTACGAAAATGTAGTTTGGTTATAGTTGCGTTTTTATTTTAGACAAATGGGCATTCTCTATAACCTTGGCTCTGAATACCAATCTGTCACACCACGTTAAGAGCAGATACACGGGATGTGACGTTATGATTACATCATACAAGATACAAGATATACCATACATTGTTACGAGAATTTAGAATTACAATACATTCAGAAAATTTTAGTTTTAAGTAGTTAAAAACCCTTGTCTTTAGAACCATCCCGGTAGTAGAGGTCTTTGATTATCATATACCTTCCATTAATAGATGTTGATCACACCTGAAAATGATACTCGAAAAGGTCAACATAAAGTTGGTGAGCTCGTAGGTTTAGAAGTAAACCCAGTTACTGTGCCATAGTTTAAGTTGTGGACAAATATGCAATATGAAAGTAGAATGCATGCAATAGATTTAGATTCCACATAGCAATCCATGTTACCATTGGTTTTCAATGATATAGCATTTTTAAATAGATTCATAGCATTCCAAATAGATTCATAACATTTTAATTATACCAACCATTCGCAAATTGTCTGAGCGCTTATTGTCCTCCGCACCTAGGGCCTACCAGCTGGAGCTAACATAGGTCGGCAAATAGTCCTTGCATAGAAGTTCACATAGAACTCATGCACAAAATGATTAGTTCTGCAGAACTTGATCAAATAGTCCTCATGTCATTCACATAGAAGTCATAGGCACATAACATTGTCCAGAAAGTATGAATTTGTTTTGCACAGATTAATATGTATGAAATAGACTTAAGTATCATTTTCTCCCAATGGAAAATAGTTTGAAAATGGGGCTACGAGTACGCACCTTAAATAAAGATGATAGCAGCTGAATATAGATGATCACTAACTTACGCGCAACGATACATGGCCACGACCTATTAATAAGTTTTACCTTAGTGATATGCCGTATGAAAACGACTTAATGCACAAGCGTGGTGGTTAAGTAGTTTGACTCGATGAATCCTATTCCTTTATAGGAATAAGAATTTAGGAGTTTAGAACTTAAGAAATAAGGATTATAGAAGTAATTCTCACATAAATAAGACTTTGGGAATTGAAGATTCGAGAACAAGAGCTTGAGGATTTAGAATTATAGAAGTAAGAATTTAATAGAAATGAGACTTTAGACATTAGGAATCTAAGAATAAGAGTTTAAGAATGATAGAAATAAAAATTCAATAGAATGGAGTTAAAGTATTTATAATTTAGACATGTTTCGCAGGATTACCCAATAAACCCCAAGTTATTTAGATTAAGTATTCAAGGTATGAATATTAACACGTTTTAAATACATAAGGTGAATGGTAAGAGTTTTATATTTTTTAAAATTATAAAATAAATTTTTCGTCTTTTAGTCAATTTATTAAAATAATAATATTTTATTATTTCGTCTTTTTGTCAGATTTTAAAAAGGTATGTTTTAGTGAAATGTTTCTAAGTATAGTATTTTTATCAAATTTCAGCATGATCCGTTTGTTTATAAAAATTTTTCAAGATTTTTATACCTTATTTTCAAACACTTTCCTCAATTCAATAAATTTCTGATAAAATGCAAAAATTTACGTTTATGTGACGTTTCGTCAAACACACTCCCCAATTACTATTTTAATCATTATAAGCTTACATGAGTATAAGTCGATCATAAATCCGTTTTAAACACTTAAGTTTACTAGTTTTCACTAATTGGGCCCAAAAGCCCAATGTTAGCCCGAAAATATTAGTTAAGTCCTAACTCATAAGTACCACTAAATTTTAAGTCCACTAGTCAATCCAAATATCAAATCAAAGCCCATCATGTTTAGAATATGGTTTATTTGTTATTGGGCTTTATGGCCCATTGGTAGTCCATAAACATCTAGTTCAAGTCTTAGACCATTAGTCATTGGGCCTTACGGCCCATTATTAGTTTTCATGTTTAGTCCCATATTTATCCAACAAACCAAGTTTATTTCAAATAAGTCTAAGTACCCCATAACAATATTGCCAAAAGTGAAACATAAATCAAATATAGATTTAGTATTAATAGTCTAAAAACAACATAAGTCAAAATGATTAAGTATTGACATTTCCAAATATCAATGAAATAAGTCGATTAAGTAATAGAAAATAAGCCCAAAATAATAATAAGTCATCCAAAAAGCCATGAAAATAAGCCGAACCACAAAAAGGGGGAAATAAGCCGCGTCTTATTTCCCCTTTTTGGGCCGTGGATTTTATAAGCCCAAAACTAGTGAGTATAACTTAAAAATAAGCTATTAAGACACAAAGTACTTTTAGTTCTTAAAATAAGCTACCAAAATAAGTTATAAAAATATGACGAAAGTGGTAAATGACCAAGACTACTTCCTTTTTGTTTCTTTTGGAGTTCGAACCAAATAAGCCAAAAAATAAGCTCACCAAAGCTTATAAATAAGCCAAATAAGCTATAATCTATATTATAGAAGAAATTTTTTTTTCCAGCACAACCACTACATTAAAATGACAAAACTTTGTTTTCCATTTTCTTTCTTTTTCGACCCAAACGCACCCTAAATAAGTTTTTTGTAAGTTTTAGCTTTTTGATTTTTAGAAAACGCACCTTACAACTAACATCTATGCATCATTAGATATTCAAAAGTACAAAAATATTTGAATAAATGACGGCTTACAAAGAGGGTTTTGAAGATGAGATCGACACGAAACTAACAGCCCACACATTATTTTTATGAACCCACGCCTATTAGAATCAACCCAGATGAACTTAGACCTTCATGTTCTTGATCAAAACTTAAAAAATGACGTGTTGTGTGTGTGTGTGTATGTTTCGGAAGCAAGGGGCAAAGTGAAGAGAGGAAAAGAAATTATTTTGTGATCTTGGATGACTATGCGTTTTTGAAAAAACAAAATGAAGAATATAGTTGTACCAAGGGAGACACACAAGCTAAAATGGTGCCTTGTAGTGGCCGGCCTTGGTGGCATCCAAGGGAGGCTTTCAGTTGCTTCGTTTTGTGTCGAGTTATCTTATCGTTCATAGTTCGTGACTTAAACTTTGAATATTCACACTATAGGGTTTTTAGTTAAATTGATTTAGATTAAGTATTGACTATTTACGGACATGCCGGAATGCATTATTTATCATTTTAAGCCATTTGCGAAACTCCTCCTAGAAATTGATCAAATATGGATATAATCATCCACAATAAGATAATTATAGAAATAACTGGACTATTGATCATATATATAGTAAATTGACTACCGTTAATACGGTAACTGCTCTGACTGAAACAGTAAAAGTCAAGAAGTCAAAGGACTAAATAGAACATTATGAGACTGGAAAATCCGCAAGGGTTACAGTTTAGACATCTTAAAATGTTAAAAGAAGTTGATTTAGAGTCATTAGGATTCTTTAGTGTATCGGGCTTGATTTAAGTCTCGTGTAGTTCTCCGTTTTCCATTAGCTCGAAGAGATATCTGTAAATTCGCATTTTATGCAAACCTTCTTGAGAAATATGAATTAAATTAATAAAATAAGTTTATTAGAATGACACAAAATATCTAGACGTAATTTAATTTGTTGTCGTGCCGGTACGCGTTGATGATGTTTTTCGCTGAGTGCGGGAAGACTTCCTGGTAAGTGTTTAAATGATATCGGAAACATTTAGAAAATATGAAATTGACCTCCCCCTCAAAAAATCAAAAGATGATGCATTGGATATAGAAATTATGATAGTTGCATTCGGTTTTTAACGTATACCGGTTAGCGTAAATATATTAGTCAACAAAAGTCAAACTATGAGTTTTCTCAGAGGAATTAACGCATAGAAGTATGTAGATATACAGTCATAGTATTTTAGAATACTAAGACCTAGGAAAAATTTCAAGTAATAACATCACCTACCACAGAGCTTGTTTAATGTTGGATCTGAAAGGATTTCCATCGTCACTGTGAATACTTAAGTATCACTCTGATGTTCTGGAAATATCACAAGGATAATGCGTAGGACTCTTAAGATACTTCTTGTTTTCATAGTATATGAATAACAAGTATATTTCTGATTAGTATCCTAATGAGATGTATTGATGAACTTTTATTGGCTCTAGACTCGATTGTGCATTTTGGTTTTAGTAATCGGAGGCTAGAGCAGACTGTCACCTTTTCAAAACCAACTAACTCAGAGTGAGAGAGTTGATAGAAATGTGTTTAATATCCATGAGAAATGAAACAAGTATCTTTTGAGAGACCCTGAGCGGCTGAGGAGGGTTTATACATTGTATCACTAGGTCTATTGTTGGGATTAAAAGACTTCTTGATGATCTTAGAGTTACTGCTGCTCAGTTAATGCTGCTGGTGTATAAGTTACTACTGCTCAAAGATTAAGACTGCTGAAAGAGTTTCTACTGTCAGAGAAAGGATAAAGACAGAAGAAAGGATAAAGATTGTTTGGAGATCAAGATTACTTACGTGATAAGTATTAGTTATTTATAGAATAGATCATAGAGAATATTCTAAGTCTTAGGAATATATTGTAAATCGACTAGGACTCCTTGGTGTATAAAAGGAGGTCCTAGGGTATAGAGTTTAATATGTTGTTTACGATTTGATAAGTGTTATTCATAGCTTCAAGGTTTTGTAACCCTAATACTAGGAGAGTATTCGTATTATTCTTAATAATATTAGAGCTTTTATTATTTGTTGAATTGTGATCTTGTGTTACTATTTCATTAAGAATTCTTCTAATATTAAAGATTAGATTCCGCATAATCTTTAATACACTTAACAAAGTTTCTACTATAGTTGTGTTAGATTTATCTAATATAACTAAACCTTAAACAAGCTTAAGGAATTCGATCTATTGAAGTAGGATCCAACAAGAGGTATCCTACAACTGGGACAACAAGTGGTATCAGAGCTTGTTGCTTTAAGAAACTTTGCTAGAAGATATGGATCAAGATTCTGCACACATGATGGCTGCATCTAAAGTTCCCATGCTCAAACTAGGTGAGTTTGAGTTATGGAGGTTGAGGATTGAATAATACATCCAGATGATAGACTATGCACTTTTGGAAGTCATAGAGAATGGAAACACTGCACCAAAAACAACAGTTGTGGAGGGTGTTGAGAAAGTAATGCCTCCTATAACTGCTGAAGAGAAGGCTCAGAAAAGATTAGAGGTGAAAGCTATAAGTAATTTAATGATGGGCATTCCTAATGAACATCAGTTAAAGTTTAACTCAATTAAGGATGCTAAGCTATTGATGGAAGCTGTAGAAAAGAGATTTTGGTAGAATGCAGCTACAAGAAGACGCAAAATGAATTCTTTTAAAGAAAGCATATGAAAACTTTACTGCTCCAATCTTAGAGATGCTTGATCAAACCTTTGATAGGCTTCAAAAGCTTATGAGTCAGTTGGAGCTTTTGGGAGGAATGATTTCACAAGAAGATGTGAACCAAAAGCTTTTTAGAAGTTTGTCACCTGAGTGGAACACACATGTTGTTGTGTGAAGGAATAAAACTGATTTGGATAAAATGAGCAAGGATGATCTCTACAACAACCTTAAGGTGTATAAACCAGAAGTCAAAGGGATGTCTAGCTCAACTTCAAGCACATATAACATGGCTTTTGTGTCCTCTTCAAATAACAACAATAGCATCACTAATGGAGCAGTTAGTACTGCTCAAGAATTAATACTACTAATGGTGTTTCTGTTGCTAATACTTCAGTAATGCTTCTAATATTGACAACTTGAGTGATGCTGTTATTTGTGCATTCCTTTCTAGTCAACCAAATAATCCTTAACTTGTACATGAGGACTTGCAAAAAATCCATCCAGATGATTTAGAAGAGATGGATTTGAGATGGGAAATGGCTATGTTGACTATTAGGGCTAGAAGGTTTTTGAAGAATACAGGTAGGAAACTTACTATCAATGGCAATGAGTCTGTTGGCTTTGATAAGTCTAAAGTGGAGTGTTACAACTGCCATAAGAAGGGACATTTTGCTAAAGAATGCAGAGCTCCAAGAAATCAAGACTACAAGAACAAAGAAAGCACAAGAAAGACTGTTCTTATGGAAACATCCACTTCCACAGCTTTGGTGTCATGTGATGGTCTTGGTGGGTATAACTGGAGTGATCAGGCAGAGGAAGGACCTAATTATGCACTCATGGCTTAACCATCTTCAAGTTCTAACTCAAAGGTATCTAACAATTCAAATTGTTTAAAATCTTGTTTGAAAACTGTTGAAATTCTGAAATCTCAATATGATTAACTACATAAAGATTTTAAGATATCTGAGTTAATGGTATTAGTTTATAAGTAAGGATTAGAGTTAGTAGAAGAGAAACTTAAAGTTTATAAGGTAAATAAGTCTATTTATTCACAAGATATAAAGGTCTTTAAATTTGAAATTGAATGTAAAGATATAGCTATCAAAGAGCTCAGGAAGAAGCTAGAAATAACTCAAAAAGAAAAAGATGGAATTCAATTTAATGTAGACAAATTTAAAAATGCATCTAAAAGCTTAAACAAACTCATAGAAAGTTAGATTGTTGACAACTGCAGGCTTAGGCTATAATGCAGATCGACCTCCAACACCTGACTTGTCTTTTACTGGTCTAGATGAGTTTGTTAATAAGCCTGTAGTTGAGAACATAAAGTCTGATGAAGAAGTGTCTAAGGTAGTTAAAAAGTCTGATGATTCCCTAATTATTGAAGATTGGGTGTCAGATAGTGAGGAAGAAAATATGTCTCAAACTAAAACTAAGAAGAAAACGGTTAAGCCTAGTATTGCTAAGATAGAGTTTGTCAAACCTAAGCAACAAGAGAAAACTGCTAGGAAAACTGTTAAACAAGTTGAGAAACATAGGCAAAACACTCACAGTCTAAGAGGCAATTAAAGAAATTAGAATAATATGATGTCTCCAAAACTAGGAAGCAATTTTTAGATGTTTAATAAGATCTGTTATGTGTGTGGAAGCTTTGATCATTTGCATGTTGATTGCAATTACCATCAAAAACAGTTTCAAAATAAAAGGATGGTAAAACCTGTTTGGAACAATGCTCAAAGGGTGAATCATAAAAACTTTGCTAAAAAGACTCACCCTTGTGCTAAAAAGAACATGGTTCCAAGAGCAGTACTAATGAAGTCTGGTTTAGTATCAGTTAATACTGCTAGACAAGTTAATGCTGCTCACTCAAAAACAACAGTGAATGCTGCTAGACCAATGTCATATCTTTCTAAAACAGCACATTTAACTGTTAAGAGGCCTATTCACAAGAACACAGCATTTAAAAAAAGTAATATTAATCAAATGGTTAATACTGCTAGGGATAAAAAAATTAATACTGCTAGGCCAAAAGCAGTAGCTAATGCTGTTAAGGGAAATAATTTTAATGCTGTTAAGGCCTCAGCTTGTTGGGTTTGGAAACCAAAGCATAAAGTTTTAGATCATGTTTCTAAACACAACAGTGCATCAATCACCTTAAAAAATTTGATTATATTGATGCACAAGGCAGATCCAAGTCAGTGATGGTGTGGGTCCCCAAAAGAAACTGATTTTCTTATCTAATGTACAGGGCAATCCACAAATGGATTTACAAGATCAATGAGTGATTGATATTGGATGCTCAAGGCACATGATAGGGAACATGTCCTATCTTACAGACTATGAAGAGATAGATGGAGGATATGTTGCTTTTGGAGGGAACCCCAAAGGAGGGAAAATCACTAGAAAAGGTACCATTAAAATTGGTAATCTAGATTTTGAAAATGTGTATTTTGTGAAAGAGTTAAAGTTTAATCTTTTTAGTGTCTCACAAATGTGTGATAAAAAGAATAGTGTTCTTTTTAATGACATTGAATGTATTGTTTTATCTCTAAACTTTAAGTTAATTGATGAAACTCAAGTTTTACTTAGAGTTCCTAGAAAGAACAATATGTATAGTGTTGATTTAAAGAACATAGTTCCTAAAGGAGATTTAACTTGCCTTTTTGCAAAAGTCACGTCTGATGAATCTAAACTTTGGCATAGAAGGCTAGGTTACTTAAATATTAAAACCATGAATAAATTGGTTAAGAGAAATCTTGTAAGAGGTTTACCTTCCAAACTTTTTGAAAATGATCAAACATGTGTTGCTTGTCAAAAGGGAAAGCAGCACATAGCCTCTTGTAAGTCCAAAACAGAGAACTCAATCAGTCTTCCTTTACATTTGTTACATATGGACTTGTTTGGTCCAACATTTGTAAAAAAGCCTTACGAATAAAATGTATTGCCTAGTTGTCACAGATGATTACAGTAGGTTTACATGGGTTTTCTTTTTAGCTACTAAGGATGATACTAGTGGCATTCTTAAGTCCTTTATAACTGGTATAGAAAATCTAGTAGATTGCAAGGTTAAGGTGATTAGATGTGATAATGGAACTGCATTCAAAAACAAAGAAATAAATCCGTTTTATGAGATGAAGGGTATTTTAAGACAATTTAGTATAGCTAGAACTCCTCAACAAAATGGAGTTGCTGAGAGGAGGAATAGGACACTAATTGAGGCTGTTAAGACTATGCTAGCTGATTTTAAATTGCCAACTACTTTTTAGGCAGAAGCAGTTAATACAGCTTGTTATGTGCAAAATAGAGTGTTAGTAGTTAAGCCTTATAACAAGACCCCATATGAACTTTTTCATGGCAGAACACCAACTTTAAGTTATGAGACCATTTGGGTGTCCTGTTACTATTCTTAATACCATAGATCACTTTGGCAAATTTGATAGTACGGCTGATGAAGGTTTCTTTGTTGGATACTCTTTAAATAGTAAAGCCTTTAGAGTATTCAATAGTAGAACAAGGATAGTGGAAGAAAACTTGCATATTAGGTTTAGTGAAAGTACACCTAATGTTGTAAGTAGTGGACCAGATTGGCTATTTGATATTGATGCACTAACAAGAACAATGAATTATGAGCCAATTATTACAGGTACACAGTCTAATGGTTTTGCAGGTACAAAAGCAAGTGATAATGCAGGACAAGCTAAAAAGGAGACAAAACCTATCAAAAATTACATTTTGCTACCATTATGGACTGCTAATCTATCATTTTCTCATGATCCAAAGAGTTCTCATGATGATGGATCCAAACCTTCAAGTGATGATGGAAAAAAGGTTGATGAAGATCCAAAAAAAGATAGTGAATGTAATGATCAAGAGAAGGAAGATAATGTTAATAGCACGAACAATGTTAATGCTGCTAGCACAAATGAAGTTAATGCTGTTGGTGGAAAAACAAGCATTGAACTTCTTTTTTATTCAAATATGCCTGCTTTGGAAGATTATAACATATTTGACTCATCAAGAAATGATGAAGATGATGGTGCAGAGGCTGACATGAACAATTTCGATACAACAATCCAAGTTAGTCCTAATCCAACTATAAGAATTCATAAAGACCATACTCTTGATTAAGTTATTGGAGATTTTCAATCAGCTATACAAACAAGAAAGATGTCAAAGAATTTGGAGGAACATGGGTTTGTTAGTACTATTCAGCAAAGAACAAACCATAAAGACCTTCAAAATTGCTTGTTTGCTTGCTTTTTATCATAGGAAGAACCCAAAAAAGTAATTCATGCATTGAAGGATCCAAGCTGGATAGAGGCTATGCAGGAAGAGCTTCTACAATTCAAGTTACAATAAGTTTAGACTTTAGTTAATTTACCATATGGAAAAAGGGCTATAGGCACTAAATGGGTTTTTAGGAATAAAAAGGATGAAAGGGGAATTGTGATAAGAAATAAAGCAAGATTGGTTGCTTAAGGGTACATGAAGAATACAAGTAATCTTTGATATGAGATGGGAAGGAACTTAGTGAGAGAGAGTGAAAGGATGGATGTATTCTAAAGAGAGAAAGTAAGAAACATATAATTCATTAGCAAAGTGAGAATACAAAACCAACTAACCAACCAACCAACAAACACCCTCTCTAAAGCATAGAGAGGGTATTTATACATGAGATGTGGCCGGCCTTGGACCTAGATAGGCTTTCCATGGGCCTTGGTCCATATTAGATTACTTTACTTGACATATGATTAACTACGGGCTAAGACTAATACATATTGGAAGTGACCGATACTTTTCTTGTTTCTAATAATCTCCCCTTAAGGGAGGTCACTCCAATTTATAAAACTTTAAACCTAGCATACTATGCTTCATCTTTAGTCTTCAGCTCATAAACTTTATTTCTTGATTTACTCTTGTGAATATGTTGTAGTGATTAGTGACTTAGGGATCGAGCTTGTTCCTCTATCTTTAACTTGTATGTGAGAATGTGATCTTAAGCATCTTGAGATCATCAACCAAGCATAATCTCTTTGCCATCTTAATGAACTGTTAGCCTCAATTTATTGAGTCGAACAAGGAAGCTCGGTCACTCTACGATGGAGCTTCGGTCTTTATTTAGTTAATGTTGTAATAGGATAATATCGAGAATCAGGCTCGATAGATAATCTAATATTGTATATGTTTTGGGTTTAATCCCAAGCAAAACCCGAGCCCGGGTCCTAGTTAAATATCCCTCGCGTCCCATTAAATGTGTAGGGGTATATATATATATATATAAATATTTTCTTTTCAGAAAATATCTCATATATATATAGATATTTTCTTTTCACAAAAAAATCTGAATCTCATAATATCTAAAATCTTTTTTCTAAATCTCTCTTTTTTTCTCTCATCTCTCTCTCTAAACCTTTATCTCTTGTTTCTCTTTCTAGTTTCTTGATCCGTGTTGTGTTATGAAGTGAAGTATTAATCGGGTTCCTACAATTGGTATCAGTCGCCTCGGGTGGATTTCGTGGTTTTTTTTGTTGTTGTAAGCCTATTGGATTCGACGACTTGGTTGTTTCATCATTCGGCATAATTGTTTTTGTTATGATTCGGCTTATTTAAAGAGAAAGGCAACGACGTATTGTTGGTTAGTTTTGGGGTCCAAAATTTTTGGTCGCATCAGTTGAGGCAAAAACGTCAAGGGGTTTTACGCTCGTGGTTCTTGTAAAGAACAACCGAACAAGGGAAAAACGTTTGCACCGAACGAGAAGAAAAACGTTAGAACCGAACGAGAGAAAAAACGCAACAACCGAACGAGCAAAAAAAATTTTTGGACCGAACGAGAGAAAATTATTTTGGACCGAACGACCCAAAAATCTCAAGGACCGAACGCGCGAAAAATTTTCAAGGACCGAACGAGTGAATTCTCTTTTGGACCGAACGAGAAATTTTTTTCGAGGACCGAACGAGCGAAAAATTTTCAAGGACCGAACGAGTGAATTCTCTTTTGGACCGAACGAGAAAATTTTTTCGAGGACCGAACGAGTTCTTTTTCTATATAGCCGAACGAGTGACAAATCTAAAGGACCGAACGAGTTCATTTTCCATAGAGCCGAACGAGTGAAAACTTCAAGGACCGAACGAGTTCATTTACTATAGAACCGAACGAGTTGATTTTTCAACCACCGAACGAGTTCATTTTTCTTCAAGGACCGAACGAGCAAAATTTTTGAGGGCCGAACGAGAAAAAAATCTCGAGGACAGAACAAGAAATCTTGTGTGAAGAAAAGGGTTTCAGTAAAACAGCCATAACTTTTGATCCGTAAGTCCGTTTTAGGCCCATGACCTCTCAAATCGAAGAGAAAAACGAGACGGATCACACTATAACCACCCTTTAGCTGGTTAAGGATTTTTCGAAGCCCAAAACACTCGTTTACAATGAGTTATTGCCATTTTTCAGTTTTTTTGGTATTTTAGGCCGCTAATTCCGAATCAAATCATTCATGGTTTTCTATTGATTTTGTAAAATCCCGTTAATTCATTTATTGGTTTTAATCATAGACGTGTAAAATCCCGTGAACGTGTAGCGAGTCAACCCGACGGGGAGGTCGTTTCCCAAATAGATCTATTAAATAACATTCGCGCTCACATAATGTAATTCCCAACTACATCTATGCAATTGACAGTATGATAATGGGCTTAACTTAGGTTATCGCTACTTAGGCAAACATGTAATCATGTAAATATCAACTTAGTCCAATTTGTAAAACAAAGCATGTTTCCACCCCAAATAAATAGTAAATCAGTAAAACAGTAAAAAGTGTGGGCTATGAACTCACCTCAAGTGAGGGATCTGTAACAAATATTCCAAGTAAAAAACGCGTCCACCGCTAACGCTCAAATGCAACTAGGTAATATAGGTGATCAGTATTCATGTAGTTGTATAACAACAACTGCTTATAATTCCTATATAGTTATCATCGTACTATCGTTCGGGCTATCATAATTTAAGAGGTCATGACATGACGTACGAGGAGTTAGGACACTTTAAATCGTAAATCCAACAACTCGTCGATACGCCATCCGAAGAGGCCTCATTATGAAACTCCCTAGTATTATAGCACTTCGATAACTAATAAATATATAATCTTATTGCTTTTATACCATCATTTGTTTAAGTGAAATTGTAATTATAAAAGTAAATCGTTTATAATTACTCCTTTACTAAAAATGACATAACTTTGTCGTTTTAAGCCCGTTTCTCGCGTTTCTTACGCCCACGCTTTTGTATTAAGATGAGTGATCATAAAATCACATTTTTAGGTTTTTGAGATTCTGTGATGAATAGTGTTTTACTGTTCATAACAGCTATAAATCATTTTTATACTTTTAATTAACGTAAAACCCGTTTTTAGCCGTATCTTATTCGTTATAGCTCCGTTTTTAGCGATTCTTTCGAACACGTTCTCGTAATTGAAAGTTTTATCATATTATTGATGTTTATAAAGTATAAGTTTCTGTGGTGAATAGTACTTTTTATTAAATCTTATTTTAAAAATTAAAAAAAAAAATAAAAAAAAAAACAAAAAAAATAAATAAAAAAAGTATTAAACTATCGAAAATTGTAAATGGCGTATCTTCTTCGTTATTAATCGGTTTTCGTAGTTCTTTATGACACCCTCGATCTTGTGACATGTAGTATTTTTATTAAAATCATAAAAACATTTATGTAACTTTGAATTACAACAGCTTAAGATATTATTTTCCAAAATGTGTTTAAAACTTGTTTTTAGGACTTTTTAGCTTTACCACTTTGTTATAAACCCTTTAGAACCCTTAATATCTTATGTCTTACATATATTAGGTCCATTAGGTTATGTTTTGTTCATGTGAGTCCAAGATAACAAGATTAACATGTTATTCTACCATTTTCACTTGTAACTCATAAGTTGACTTTTAGAAACCCTAATTTGCACTTAAACATGTTTATACTTAACCAACATGTTAAAACACCCTCTTATTATCCTTTTAACATAATATTATCATCCATATGACATGTAAATAAGTGTATAAAACATTAATCAAATGTAAAATTCCATTTCACATATTCAAAAGTACCTTAGATGGTGATTTAACTTAGTAAAGCATATGAACACATAAAATATTAGTTATGAAATGATTAAGCTTTTGTATAACTTGTTGTGGATGAGTAGAGATGGATAACAACAAATCACACCCTGTGACTAAAACCTCTTGACTTGTAAAATTAGGTAAACCCTAATTTTTACCAAAAACCCTAATCTTGCAATATCTTCTTAAAACCCTTTCAAAGCTTAACCAACCCTTCAATTCTTCTTAGAATACCTTAAGTATGATATGTAAACACTAATATGGTGAAAGAAAATCAAGCTATGGATTGTGTTTTCTAAGGGTTTTGAGCCGTGAGTTTGAGAGAGAAGGGAGAAAGAGTTTTTGTGATTTTTGCTAAGGTTTTTGAAAGAAAGAGTGTATGCATGCTATTTATAGTGAAAATATCTAATTAACCTAACCATGGTTACTTTCTACCCCATGGTAAGTGAAATGGTTCCCTATAATATCTAGATATTTATAATATCTAGATATTTATAATATCTAGATATTTAGGGCAAGTTGATATCTCTTGGTCCTATCTTGAAAATTTCGGCCACATAGGCTCCCATGTGATGTTATATTGATTATTTTGGGTATTGGGTATAATCGTGGGTATTCGTTTAAGCGTAGTTAGGTTTTGGTGCTTCCGGGAATGCCGAAACGCGTTTTTATTATCGCGAATACGGTAAGGCATTTTACGTAGCAATAAAAATAAGATGAACAAAGTTATTAATTATCCTATAATAATCATATAACACTTGTTTGATGTAAACATTTAATTGTTTAATGCCCGTTTACATTGAATGATCATTTTTAGTTTACGCGATTTAACTTAACGTTTACGGTTTAAGAGCAAACGCGTACAATACTAAAAATAATTGGTGACTTTATTAACGTCGTACATTGTCCTAAAACACGAGTGTTATAGTCTCCTGGGTTAGCTGAGCCTTGTCTCAAGGCTTTAAGACGCAGCACCTCGACGACGGCCCGGTCTTTGAGACAGATGTGGGTATTTCTTCCGGATTGGACTATACGCATTATCTTTTGGCAAGCTAACACAAACTAAACTTTAAACACACATATTAAGTTACATGACCATATGTACTAGATTTTAGCTACACTTAAATAATGTATGACAAAACGTTTAGTGTGACCATATATGGAATTTGTCCTAGTGTTCAAGTGTGTGACATATATTTGTCACTATTTATATGTATATCGTGACTAATGATTCAACCTGACTTTTTATTTGCCACGCGTCCCAAATTTATATGTGGCTAAATAATTAGCAAAAGATAGCAGTCACCCTTAAATAATGTCTTACAAAATTTGACTATATGATTTAGACACATAAAAAATTACTTCATGTAACCATATATGCCAATTTGGTCACATTGTTCAAGTGTGTGACATATATTTGTCACTATTTATATGTTTATCGTGACTATCGCTTCAAGCTTACTTGTATTTGTCACGCGTTCCAAATTCATATGTGGCTAAATAATATTACCAGTTACCTTTAGCCACATAATGTTCAAATGTATGGCAATACAGTTCTAATAGTCACATAATCGAAATTTTCATGTGTGGCTAATTAGTAATGTTGTCTATTTTGGTACCTTTAGCCACATAAATATGTAAATGTGTGGCCGTTCGGTGTGACCAGATCCACTTTTTATACTTGTGTCTGGACTGAGGATCGATACGGTGTATCGGCAATGCCAATACGCTGTATAAGGAGTATTATAATCACTCAGTATCTAATGTTACTCAATACGGAGTATTAAGGTGGTTAAGCCAATACACCGTATATGATATTCCCAATAAGGCTTATCACGAATACGTAGTTTTTAAGAAAAGGGTGAGTCGTATTGGGGATTTTCCGATAATAGGGATTAAAGAAGCCAATACACCGTATTCATTTTAGGTAATACGTCGTACTCGCTTATCTGACAATAATAGGGGTTAAAAGTCTAATACGCCGTATCCAATTTAATGAATACGCAGTATTGGTTTTGCAGATATACCTTAACTATGGGTTACTAGATTCAACCCATTTTAACCCAATACTCAGTCATACTACTAATCCAATCCATTATTCATGGTTTAATAGCAGGGAAAAACTCTTCAAACACTAACCAATCCAAAACCCCTAATTCAATTGACCTTAAACCTAGTTTAAAAATTGAAATATGTGAAAATTAAAGGAAACAATCTTATGTTCAGAGATTGAGAATAAGCTTGAAATAAGAAACAAATCGAACAAGAGATCCCCCAAAAATTTAACCGTAGTGTAATTTCTTTTTGAAATGGTACCAAAAAGTGTGTGTGTAAATTGCGATCCGGCGTATCACAGGTTTTTCTACCCTTTCGTGAATACGCCACATCCATTTTATTCAATACTCCATATTAGATCAAAAAAGTTGACTCATCAAATTTTATTAGAATTCATAATACGGCATATTGGTCCAAGATTGATACGCCGTATCCGTTTTAGAAGATCAATTTTAGTGAATAATAAAGATCATACCTTGGCTTCCGCAACACCAAATCGCAGAGTTGAATAATACTCGTATATCCACCATCCTTATAGAACAACTTAGGGTCGAAGGGAATGCCACATGGCACATATAAAATTTTAACAAATTTTAATGGCATCCCTTGGTTAAAATATTTTCGAATCATGATTTTGATATTTAATTTCATAACAAAAGCTTGAATCAGTAAAGACTTACTAATTGCATCATGACTTGTTTTCCAAATTTCATTTGGCACACGTGTGTAGGTATCAAAATTGGTTTATATTACATTACGTAACTGTTTGACAATACTACCCACCAAAAACTGCTTGATTCCTATTTTATCGTCATCATTGCCTTTATCCAATTGTAAATTATTGTCAGAAGAAATTCATAAGAAAAAGATCTGCATTGATATTTAAGATGTTGAATTTTTATTTTTAAAAAAAATATTTCTTTAAGGCTTTTCTTTCTGATATAAAATTGTATTTTCATAATCATGTTCGGGAAATGATGTTTTATTTTCCCAATTAACGTTATCCGCAAGCTGAGAATTTAATGTAGGTTAGATGAGAAAGCAGATTTATATTTTAATGCATCATCATAAACTATATCTGGGAATTTGGTTTAAAAAATCTAAGGATGTCAATGTCTACAGTATCAAGACACTAGCTGATCATACCATACATAGCAGTCTCCGAGTTATACACCTGATTGTTTCTAAGATCTTTTTTAGTTTCGAACTGAACATATTATTCCATAGTAGTACTTGGGTTGTCCATTTCCTGCAACAAATTGACTAGAAACACTAAATAACAAACTGATAAAAACTAAACAATTACAAATGCAGAAAAACAAACAAACTAACAAGAATTAATAATGCAGAAAAACACACAAATATGGAAAATATACAAATGCAGGCTAATCTAAACTATACTAAAAACATAAAACCTAAACTAAAACACTAATAAACAAGAATTAAACAATTCACTCCTCGGCAGCAGCGCCAAAAACTTGATGTGTCATTGTGTGTAGGTTGTATTTGTTATCAAGTTTTACTATTTACATTTTGCCGACTTTACCTATTAACTAATACTAACGGGCAGTGTATCCGATCGATTGTAGGTTCGTTGGTAAGTAGGGTGTTGATCACTAAGAGCGGGCACTAACACTCAAATCAATCAGTATTTTAGTTATCTATGTTAGTCCTAATTTTTCCTGATTAATTCTACTTAAACCTAAACTAAGGCAAAAAGGAGGTTTTTTAGCCTGAGAGACGGTAAGAGTTTGGTTTAACTAAACTAGAAAGCGATAAATGAGACAATTAACACACGCAAGAAGATAAACAAATGATAAAGAATGTAACAACACAAGTTTCAGGTCAACGTCTATCCCGAGCTAAGATAATTATTTTTGCTACGTAAATAGTTATGGTCGTTTATACTATATAAGGTTTGATGAGAATTTTCATTTTTAGGTAATTTCATGCCGTGATTGAGTTTTTATTTGTTTTTAGCATCTAAAGAAGCCAGAAAAATTTATATTGTTGCTCCGAGAGCGCGAAAATGTTATTTTTATATTTTACAATGTTTCCCTGAGTTTTTGTAAAAACCGTGTTTAAAGGTCGTGTTTTACGAGGTTTAAGGTTTTATTAAACATTTTAAAGAAAAATTAGTGGGACGGATTCAAAATGTTTACTAAAGTGGTGTGACCCAAGTCTTTGGCTGATTTTAAATAAAAGAAATAATGCTTTGTACTAGTTTTAAAAAGAGTTATAAGAAGGAGGGACCTAAATACCCAAATTTCCAAAGTTATCTCCTATAAATACAACTATAACATACACACTTATAATTTTTATAAAAATTTTTCACTCTCTCCCTCTCATCCCTTTTGTTCGACCGGACACCACCACAAACACCCCATTTTTCGACTTATTTTCCGACATGCAATACAATCAAATTATATAATCTTAATCCCTGTTTCAAGAGCTACAAAACCCACTAATAAAACCTCACATGCAATATGATTTAAAGAAGTTGAATTTTTTGTTGGTTCTTGGTGTTTTCGTGTATAAGGAAGTGTTTAGATTAGTTAGATTGTTGTTATTTTGAAGTGGTTTAATTGAAAAAGGTTTTGGTTGTTTGGTTTGGGTTGCGTTTGATTTTAAGCACCAAGGGGAAACCATAGTTTGATTTTCTTGAAAGCATTGTGAGCACTCATTTATGTTTATGTGTTGATTTATTTAGTTATATTGCGTATATTATGATTATTGCTAGATGATTCAAGTGCGGAAATTATTGAAAATGTGTTTGGTTATTGACTAAAGTTTGATGGTTTTGGTATAATTATATAGACTAGTTAAGCGTATTTTGATAGTCGGATTATGTCAAAAATGTCATTTTCATAGGTTTTGGGTTGACCATGTTTGACCAGAAAGTTTGACTTGACCGTAGTGGGTCGAGAAAATTTTGAAAGTTATTTTTGATATTGGTAAGTGATAGTGTTCACCATAAGCTCCGCTTCGCTAGGTGGATCGTCACGTAACTCTTAATAACAAACGTTTTATGGCCAAATCAAGTTTGGGTATTTTAGGGTAAAAAGTCAACTACGAAGTTTGACTTTTGAAAGTCAAACTTACGTAAACTTTTGAATAAAGTCTATAATGAGCAAAGGGTTCGTAATGTTAGTTAATTGATAACGAAATATGAAGTTCGGATTATATTATCCTTACTTTCGGTAACTTTCTAAAAATGGAAACTTTATGGAAAATGTTGTAATATTGTTAAGTGCGTCAAAGTGAAATGTTTTGCGTCGCACTTGGAGATTGTAGTATATGATTGTATATACGTAATAGTAATATATATATATATATATATATATATATATATTAGTTATATATATTTATATTAGTATATATAGATTTATATGCATGTATGTAATATATGATTTATTAACTTTTAGTCTCGTACCGCTATATATGCTATTATTTAGGTAGCGGGTAGGAGTAAGCTAATTGCGCTTGTTGATTTGATTGATTTGGATCTTTTGCTTAAGGTGAGTTCATAGCCTCGCATTTAAATCCTTTAATTGTTTTTAAACCCGTGAGGGGGATACATGTTTGTTTTATAAAATCGAGCACCTATGATTTTATGGTATGCTAAACTCGATTACGAGATTGTTTCCGCATAAGTAGCTATTGTCGAAGTCCCTTATTTCATGAACCCTTAATCGCCTGGTAAGGTAAACGCTAATGCATTAAATAGATCTAATGGGTTTGACAACCCTGTCCGGGGTCTGAATCCTTATGACCACCCTGTCAAACGGACATTTTGTATTTAGAAAGTAGTAGGTACATGACAATAATACCTTGTTTTGGGGCACACTAACATATGAAATGCCATATGTATTGTTAACATTCGGTGTCATGAGCTTATCGCGTGAAAGAAAAGAAGTTGCTATACATTGCATTTGTTGCATTGTTGTCCCGAGAACAAATTATGTGTTCAAAGTTTACTACTTATCAATTATTTTAAACTCTATGAATTTCACTTAACTTTGTGCGCGTGATGGATTGGGTGAAAGACTACTTGTATGTTCATGGTCTTTCAAAAACAATGTCTTATGTTGTTCTAAAACAATGTCTTTATTTTGAAACAATAGTTTTTCAAATGATGTAATGGTTGTGGTTGCGATTCTGTGTGGACCTAAACGCATTTTAACTCTGATTAATAATGGAACACATGTTTGTTAAACGTCTCATTTGGGTCGTTTTCTATTATTTTAGTGAATGTTGCTATTTAGTAACATCCAAATGCTAATTCCGATGCGCGATCCAATGTATGTTGGATAAGTATGTTACAGAGTGGTATCAAGAGCCTAAGGTTATAGAGAACTAGGTCGAGTCTTTTTGAAAACCTAAACTATAACGCTTCTACATGCACACCGAGACTCCTCGTTGCCATTGGTTACCTATAGAAAGAAAAGGTAAATTTATTAATTGTTATGTATAGGTATATTTACGTATTTGTTGTATGTATAAATGGTTAAGTATGGATATATTTATGCATGTGTTAGATGCATAAAGTGTTATGTACTGGTACATTTATGCATGTGCTATATTGAAGAATACTAGTAATCTTTGATATTATACAAGAACTAGAGAGAGAAGTGGGTTGGAAACTTTCTAGAGATAGAAAGTAACATGGAATGGATGATACTATTATTATGTGTGTGAAATGAGAAATGAAACAACCAACCACCCTCTCCAAGGCATGGAGATGGTATATATACTATATACATGGCTGGCCATGGGCCTTAACAGGCTTTCCGTGGGCCTTGGGCCAGACTAGCTTACTAGACTAATCATATAACAAACTACGGGCTAAGACTATTACAACTTGGAAGTGACCGATACTTTTCTTGTTTCCAATAATCTCCCCCTAAGGGAGGTCACTCCATTTTACAAAATTTAAACCTAGCATACTATGCTATATCTATTAGTCTTCAGCTCGTAAACATGACTTTCTCTTGTGAATATGGTGTAGTAATCTTTGACTTTAGGCTCGAGCTTGTTCCTTTATCTTTACTTGTAAGTGGAGATGTGATCTTGAGCACTGTGAGATCATCAACCATGCATAATCTCGTTTCTCCATCTTGTGACTTTGTCATCTTGTGATCTTGTGACTTCTGGACTGACATGCTCATACCATTCTTGATTTGTTGACTTGGAAAGCTTTAATGTTGCATCTTTCTTGAAATTCTTTAACTTTAACACTTCGTCACTTCGAGAAAGACGTTTGGTATCAGAGTAGCGGAAGTCTTGAAACATGTACTTGAGCTTTCATGATGTCTTTATGTTTTGTCGGTCGGGTATGAGCATGTGGTTATGAATCTTGTGAGCCAGCTGGAATCAGGTACCTTCACCACCATCTTTAAGTATCCTGCATTAAAACAGTTAGCAATAAAGAGGGGGGACGAATATGGCTTTGTCATTCGCCCGTGTTTGGTTGGAGTAACCTTCGAATCCGTGAGGATCGACCTGTGATCAGGTAGATTCAATTTAAGAAGAATCTCCTTGACAGGATTTCCAGCTGAAGTATAGAATCTTTCTAACACATTTGCATTAGATTCATCAAACTCAGCATGTTCTCATTATCGGAACGTCTCAAAGCAGACACGGAACGTCACAAAGCAGAGGACAGCTACGACTGTATTAAAGAGTGAACCACGTGAGGTTACTGTCTCACCGATTGAAATAGAAAAATCGATTTGAAAATCAATCGACGTGTCACTTGCTAAAGTGGTTTTGTGACACATGAGGAGGTGGTTGATCATTTCAAAAAAAGTCGACATCAATCGTCAATTCATAACCTGTGGACCAGTTTGGTTTCTTATAGAATTCGACACCCATGTTTCTTTAGTTGTCACAAGTTTGATTCGTATAGAATCGCACAAGTCACCTACCATTGGAGTTGTTTGAGGTTGGCCTGAAGCTAGGGAGGAAGGAAGGAGGATTCCATCTTCATGTGTGTGAATGAACTCACTCGAATGTTCTGGGGGCCATAATCACAAGGTAATGCGTTGTTGGACTATTAATACAATCTGGTTATTCACATTGTGTGACTTAGCAATAGCAAGAATTTGACAAGCGTAGGACCCTTAGTATATATCTTGTTATTCACATTGTGTGATTTAGCAAGCTTAATTTGACAAGTGTCCTAATGAGATTTATGAATGATCTCTTTTAGATCTAGACTCAAAAGTGCACTTTTATTTTAGTGATCGGAGGCTAGAGCAGACTGCCACCTTTTCAATATCAACTAACTCGGAGTGAGAAAGCTGATAGAAATGCGTGTAATCTTTGTGAGAAATAAAACAAGAGACTTTTGAGAGACCTTGAGTGGCTAAGGAGGGTTGTGCATAGCGTCACTGGGTCCATGACAGTCTTCAATGTCAGACAACACCTTAGTATTTCTGACAGTTTATGTATTGACCCGGTTTCTGCCTAAGTGTATGGAGGGCTTCTTTCTTTACACCCTTTATCCTTATATTTCTTTTTCATTCTTCAACCCCTTCAATGCTTACCGAGACTTCATAACTAATACCTTGTTGGGTTTGTTCTAGTGTTAGCTTCATCTCAGTCGGCATTATTCCCTTTTCTCACTTTTTCTCCTTTTATCATACCCTGGGTAGATCCCTTTGGTTCTGGCTGGATCATAGGATTTGAATACCTATACCTAACCACCTTATAAATCTATAAAATTAAGTACATGGTCGGTATTTTTGGGTATTCCATCACAATCACAAACCAAAATCATTGAAAAACTTCATTCAAAGTGTATGATATAAATATCAAAAGGTTTACACTTTGAATGTTTTTAATCATCACTAAAAGCTCCCCCTTAACATGTGCATCGTAATCAAAGTACATGCTAAGTGTGGAGTGCATTGAGTCTATTTTATTTTATCACATATTTCAATACAAGTTAGATCCAGTTTAATCACATTTTCTCCCCTTATCCAAAATGTTAACCCCTTGATATTTTGGATATCAATTGATTCAACTTTCGAGGAAAAAAATGTTATATACTATCTATAAGGAACATTTTAATGCTCCCCCTTAAAATGTGAGGGTATATAAGATAGTGCTGAGTACAATAATTTGAAATTTTTTGAATTTACTAAGAAATTATTGAAAATTTTGTACTCGAGCACTCCTTATTATCACCATAAGTCTATACTACTTAATAACATATTCACATGTATATTATGTACAAGGTTTGACCTGATATATGAGAACATCATATGATGAAATCATATGGTCCTTTGTAGCAGCCGTAGGTCACCTTCGTACAATCTCCCACCAACAAACTTTTCTAAGCTCCTCATTAACCTTCTTTCTTTCTAGAAGTTGTCAATCTGATCTTTCTCTGTCCAAGAACTCTTCGGTATTACTTCAACTTTTTTTCCATGTTACGAAAGTCTTTGCTTTAAACTTTGAGTATGAAACCGATTAAGATATATATGTAACTTAAGCTTGTGTGGTTGGTGATGTCGGTGTTGATGTTGTCTTAGCTTCCCCCTAAACCAGCAATCCTTTCTTGAGTAGATTCAGAACTTTCTTGCAAGCCGCATCAAGTTGTCTTAATGTATAAAGCCCGTATATTCAAAGTGCACAGTTAACCCTTTCAAGAATTTGTTACCATAACACCAAAGTCAATTAAGTTCCGGATGAGCGCATTTCTCTCTTCAGGATATTGATGATATAAATTGCAACATCAAAGTCAACTAAGTCCCGGATGTCACAATTATTCCTTCTAAGTAGTCGAAATGATAACACCTAAGTCAGCTAAGTCCCAAATGTACTAATTTCTTTTTGTAGAATACTAACTGACTTAAGAAATCATCATACCTATATGTACCTCTTTTATAAAATACTTCTACTTCTTTTAAGAATAAGCTTAGGAATTGACCATTTGAGGAAGCATTAATTGAATCAGAAAGAACTTTTCTCACATTTTAAATAATTATACTCCTAACACTTCCCCCTGGGGACTCAAATGATGCATACTGGCTAATGACGAGATGTCTCCTCCACCATGTGATTGAAATAGTGCACCCGAAAGATTCAAAAAGGCCTAAAATCAAAAGAAGCTAACCTCAAAAGACAAAAGAAGCTAACCTAAAAAGGAGGCCAAGGACACTATCAATACATCTACTCCTTCCCCCTTGCTGGTTTTGACACCTTGGAATCAGCAAAACCTTGTACGCACACATACTTAAGATCGTGTTTTGAGGTATAACTAAGCTTAGATCTATCCCATGAGAATCAACTTCAAGGCTATTAAAACTAGTTGATTATTTCCAAACAATCCTAAGTCTTCTACAACTATGAGGTGTTGGAAATATTAATCGGATGTCGTTTAAAGACTATACTCACTAGGTCTCATATTTCAAATAAGTCCCTAAAGTTTGAAAGAAATGACATCTAAAGATTGTGTAGTTAAAATCCATCAACTCCCCTTAAATTATGATCTGTCATTATTAAAAACTTTATCCATTTATTTCGTGACTTAATTTGAAAGACCGTTTTAAAAGATTATTTGATGAAAATTTCTCCCCTTCAAATAATGACCCGTTTTCTATTTAAAGAGTTGTTGTCATTGTTTGAGTGGTCAAATTGTGTTTAAAAATCTTTTTGTGATTGCTAAAAACACTGATTCATTATGAAGACAACTTTTTATTAATAAAAATAAGATTTCTCTTATTTTGACACATAAGCGCACTGACACGTACACTTATTGTACATAGGAAGCACGGGTTGTGTTGCAAAGTAAACACAAGCCTTTGCATGGTCATTAAGTAGACCATGCCCGAGAATAAATTCTCGTTGAGAGGTCAAGTTTCCTTTTTGACGGAATACTTGCTTTTAAAATGATGTCCGGATTACTATCTAAAATAATAGCAAGCCATTTGGCATGTTTTGAAAACATTTGAACTTCTGCTCGAACTTCATTTACAGCCTCGTATCATGATTGAATGACATTTCTAAGACCGTAAATGTTATCGATTTTCAGAAGACATGCCTTTATTACCTCTTTTTATATATTTTCATTTTTTATTTTTTCATTGGTTTTATATATTTTATATTTTTGTATTTTGTTTTTATAAAAGTTTTCTAAAAATGAAAAATCTTTTTGGTTTTTATGGTTTTATGTATATACATATGGTATAGGATATGTGAATATGTACCACCACTATTCATCAACTTCATCTGCCAATTATTTTAGAGTCTCTGGCGTAAAAGTCCGCATTCCGAGCTTGTTGATCAAAAATTCAATTATTTCTCGGCTAAGAGCTTTAGTGAAGATGTCCGCTAGTTGATACTCCGTATTGACAAAGTAAAGTTTGATCACCCCATTCTCAACATGCTCCTTGATAAAGTGAAATCTGATGTCTATATGCTTTGATCCGGAATGTTGAACGTTGTTGCAGCATAAGGCAATAGTGCTTTTGTTATCACGGTACATTGGAATTTTGTTGAAACCAAAGCCATAGTCGGTAAGCTATGATCTCATCTAAAGGATTTGAGCACAACAACCGGACAAAGCAATATATTCAGCTTCCATACTGGATATCGCAGTGCTTTTCTGCCTTTTTGATGACCAACTGATAAGTCTATCTCCTGAAAATTGCATACTACCAGATGTGCTACGACGTGTATCTTGACAACCAGCATGATCCGCATCTGCAAATACTGTTAGAGCAATCGAAGAATCCTTCGGATACCATAGTCCCCGATTAACGGTTCCTTTTAGATATCAAAGGTTCCTTTTTACTGCATTTAAGTGCTTTCGGTAGGCCGAGCCTGATACCGGGCACACATGCATATAGGAAATTGTAGGTTAGGTCTACTGGCTATGAGATAAAGGGGTGCCTATCATACCATGATAGTGTGACAAATCAACGAATTTCCTTTCTTTATCCTCATCCAGTTTGGATTTCTCCACCATAGGAGTATCCATTGGGTTACAAGAGTCAAAACCGTATTTCTTTAAGGATTCAAGGGTATATTTTGACTGGTTAATAAAGATGCCTCTGGGACTTTGATAAATCTATAGTCTTAAGAAAAATGAGATTTTGCCCATCATTGACATCTTAAATTTTAAACACATGATTTTAGAAAATAGGTCACAAAGTTCAGGTGTAGATGCAGCAAAGATGATATCATCGACATATATTTGTACCAGAAGTAGTTCTTTGCCGTCTCTACGTATGAACAATATGGGATCCACTGAACCTTTGGAGAAGTCTTAGGATATCAGGAACTAAGACAACATGTCATACCACGCGCGTGGAGCTTGTTTCAACCCATAAAGAGCTTTCTTAAGCTTGTACACGTAATTTGGTTTATCTTTATCCACAAACCTATCCGGCTGGCTAACATAATCTTCTTCCCGCAGATTACCATTCAGAAACGCAGTCTTCACATCCATTTGGTAGACGACCATGTTCATATGAGCAACAAACGCAGTAAAAATCCTTATAGCCTCTAATCTTGCAACCGGAGCAAAAGACTCTTCAAAATCGATTCCCTCCTCTTGACGGTAACCATGAGCCACTAATCGAGCTTTTTTCTTTAGTATACCTCCCAGTTTGTATAGTTTCACTTTGTATATCCACTTTAAAGTAATAACCATAGCTTTATCTAGTCGGGGTATGAGCTCCCATACTTTAAGACGTTCGAACTCATTGAGTTCTTCTTGCATTGATTCGATCCAGCAAGCTTGAGTCAAAGCATCTGTATATGTCTTGGGTTCAACAGTAGTGAGGAAAGCATCGTAGTAACAGAAAAGAGCTTGCTCATGTAACTGCAGCCTTGTGGAAACTGGTCTAGCGAGTTCACCGATTATATTTTCAAGTGGATGATCCTTAGTCCATTTGTTCTTGTGTTCAGAAATTTGGTGATCGGGAGGCACATTTGTATGAATAGAATCCGATGATGAAGATTGATCAGAAAGAACTTCTGGAATTGAAATACCAAAGTACGGATCATTACCCATATGTGTAACTTCAATATCATGATTGTCTTCTTCAACATCGTTAGGAATGACGAGAGGTTGGGTATCGGGTGTTGTTTGAGAGTTACTTGGTGATGGTACATCTTGGTCAACTGTAGTTGAGGAAGGTGAACCGGTTGATACAGCGGGTACTAAAGCTGCTACTTCATCAATTAGAGCAACGACTTCAGGGGCTGGGTGATCAACACTAGGTGGGGGATTGAGTAATTCATCAAACAACGGTTGAAACAACATATCTCAGTCAGTTCTCGAAGGTGGTACAAAAGGTATTGAAGGAGCAGGGTTTGGCATGAGTCCTGAACTGATTGTTGCAGGAGTCATTTCATGAAATGCGGGTCCTAAACTGTTGTGTTCAAAAGCCATTGCAGTCAGCTCATCAAAATCTACGTGAATTGTCTCAATGATTCGTCTGGTATGTCGGTTGTAAATTTGAAATGCTTTCTATGTGGGTGCATAACCAATGAAAATACGAATATCAGCCTTTGGTTGTAACTTGCCCAGATTCTCATTATCATTCGTTGGATAGCAGAGTGCACCAGATACATGGAAGAAAAATAAGTCAGGAAGTTTGTCATGTAAAATATCATATGGTTTTTTGCCGTGACGAAGGCGTATGATGGAACAATTTTAGGTGTAGCATGCGGTAGCCACTGCTTCAGCCCATAGAAATAACAGAGCTTTTGCATAAATCAACATTGTGCGAGCAACTTCAATTAGCGTACGATTCTGTCTTTCAATGACACCATTTTGCTATGGAGAGCGAGCTACAGATGTTTCATGAGAGATACCAACCTTCTCATAATATTCATGTAACGTTTGATTAACAAATTCAGTTCTATTATCTGTTTTGATGCGTCGAACAGGTACTTTCAACCGTAGTTGGATCATCTTAAGAAACTTGATTATGAAATCTGGAGCTTCATCTTTTGACCTTAAGAACTTAACCCATATGAATCGTGATTAATCATTGACAATGACGAGGATGTACTTCTTTCCATTAACACTTGCGACACGCATTGGTCCATAAAGATCCATGTGTAACAGATAGAGTTTTTCTTGATTGATGTCTTCAAATTTAGGTTTGTGAGGTTTCTTCTTGCTCTTACCCATTGCGCGTGCAGAACATAAATGGTCCTTTTCAAATTTAAGCTTAGGGAGACCTCGAACAAGACCATGTCTAGCTAAATGGTTGATTGCACCAAAGTTTAGATGAGACAAACGTCGGTGCCATAGCCAGGACTTAGTCTTTGAGGCCTTTGACAAGAGACATATGGGAGAGGACGCCATCATGTCTCCAAGAGACAGAGTATACAGATTGTTGCCTCGAGATCCAGTCAATAAATCAACACCTTCTAAATTACGAATGAAGCAGGTGTGTTGACGAAAAGCAACCTCAAGGTTCGAATCACAAAACTGCCCAACGGAGAATAAGTTGTGTCCAAGTCCTTCCACATAGTAAACCCTTGATATCGTAACATTCCCAATCTGATAATCACCATATCCCAAAATCTTTGCCACATGATCATTTCCGAATTTGACTGTACCCAAAAATTTGTTGACGAAATTGGTGAGCTGAGAGCGATCTCCGGTCATATGCTTGGAGCAGCCGGAGTCCAAATACCAGAGGACAATTTGGACGACCTGCATTCATTAAGAGAGGAAGATGGAACATCGGAAATTATGGATCCCCAAGATTTACTGGGTTCCTTTTTGTTAGCAGATACAGATTGAAGAACCTTAGATTTGCTAACAGGAACATTAGTTTTAGAGTTCCTAGGTTTCCGTGAATAGACCAATGTTACAGCAGGTTTAGATGTTTCATTATCTAGAACAACTGGTTTCCTAAGGGGCGCTTCAGTAGTAGTGGTAATCCTAGTTAAAGGGCACGCATTTCCTACGATAGTGAAGGTCCGACCAGTAGGTCTCCAAATATATCCAATAGTTGTAAACATCTTTCCTGTTGGTTTCCAAACTTTTCTCTTTGTTTGTTTCTTAGCAGATTTAGATTTTGCACGAGCATTCACATTATTGATATAATCAAGAACACACAAATCATGATTATCAGAAAGCATGCAACCATTACACTTAACACATTTAAGTTCAGAATTAGCATTAAGCTTGGAATGCTGCACATGAGCAGTTCCTTTAGGTGCAACAACATGATCTTTATTTTTCAAACTAGATTTAACTTTCCTAGGGTGGGCTTCTACTTTATTCATCTGAGTACTACTTTGTGTTTGCAGAATCTTATCTTTCTTTGTATTGCCTGAAGGCTGTGATCCGCTAGCACTAGTAGATGGTTTTACTCCTGTAGAAGACAACATAGGTTTGTTAGAAGCTAGGTTTGATGTAGAGGCCTTTTTTGTGATTGTGTTTCTTGAGGATGTGACGGGCTCAGTGAATCTAACTCTTTTGACTTTATTCATTGGGGTCACAGCCACTAATTGTTCTCCGGAATTGTTGATACTAGGGCAGGTTTTACTGATTTTTGAAAGCAACTCCTGAATTAGTTTAGTATACTTACAGGCAGATTCTAAGGTTGGATCTAGGGGATAGTTTGCTTTAATATGATCGACTAGATCCCTAAGAACTGCAGCTTCTTCCTGAGTGTGCTTAATATAGGCAGAGTGAGCTGACCTTTTGTTCAACAATTTAGGGGTTATTGGTTCCGTATTAATCTCTGGATCACTAGGATGATGTGTAACTTCATTATTAGCTAAATCTTTTCCTTTGAGTTTCCTCAATTCATCCTTGAGAGTTGTAATTACCAAAACTTTTTCCTGAAGACAAGCATTTAAATCAGAAATTTCCACAGACTTTAGATTGACTTGATTAGTTAAGTCAGCACATTGTTCTTTTGATCGAACACGTGCTGGTTTAATCGAGTCATAAAGTTGCTTATAGGTCTGTTTCAAATGCTCATTCTCAGCAATAAGCTTTGTCACCCTATGATCCAATTCAATATTTATGGTTTCAATCTCTTCTAAGTCCTGTTTGATCTTATCCTTATCCATATTTCCACTGAGAGATTTAATTCTCTCTTTCAACTTCTTTATGACCATGTCTTTCTCTTGGGACTGAGCTTTCAATTCATTTAATTCAAACAATTGATCAAAACTTGGAGCACTTTGATTTGAAATAGAATTGTCCCTTTGAAAAATTTCCTGATTAAGTTGAGTATCAACTTCTAACGAAATGCAATGTTTTTCAAGAGTGGTAAACCTTTTGAACAGTTTATCGTAAATCTCTTTTTCAACAAAATCCTTTTGAAGCTCAGTCTCAAGTTTGAGACACTTTTCACATTCATGCACATTCACAGAGGCAAAATCCATAGAGGAATTTACAATCAAGTTCACAATATCTTTGCTCATCACTTGTTCCAAGAGTCGTTCATTTTCGTTCAAAGCTTGATTCATTTTAACTTCAAATGTTTTTGACTCTACACGATGTTGTTCCACAGCCTGTTCCATTTGATAGAAGACATTTTGGACTTCAGCAAGTTCATCAACCAATTGTTGGTTGAATGTACTAAATAAGTCCTTCAGAGCTTTTACAAATGGAATTATTTCATCCCTAAAACAAGCTTTTATATGTTCGAAACCCCACGTGCCCTCAGTGATAGTTGTGGGCGTGGTTCTTTCTTTGACTACCACATCAAAGTTAGCAAGATGGTATTTAAGTTTCTTCAAACTCGTATTAACCATGCTGACTTTTGGAAGTTCTTTAGGAACCTCAACATTGGTGGGTCTATCAGAAAGATCGGGTTCTGAGGAACTCATAGAGTTATGCGACCAAAAGGCTTGTTCAGCAGATAATTCAGTTTGTGGAACAAACCGTGTTTCAAAATCTTTATAAAGTTTATTAAGAGCAGCATAATCGATTGGTGTGGTATCAATTTGTTTTATCTTTTCTTGCATCATATTATCCTTATGTTTTAAAAGCATTTTTGAACGACTCTCTTTAATAAGTGTTAAGGTCTCTTTTGAGTCAAGGATCACAATAGGATTGGTTTTCTGAATTATATCACCAACATATAGCATAGGTTCCAACTGCTGAGCTTTCTTCAGATAGAAAGGATTTTGAAAACCTAGAGCTTGTTTAGTGGTATTATCATAGAAAAACTGAGGTTTCGTCAACATGTGAACAGTTTGTGCAGATTGATCTCTTTTAAAAATGATATTATCTAGGTGTTTGATCTGCTTTTCTAAGGCTATTTCCCTATCAAGGTTTCTAGATTCTTCTTTCTTAAAATCATTTTTGAGAAGTGTAACCGTTTGCAATAAAGATTCCTTTTCTTTTAAATGTTCTGAAAAAGTTCGTTTAATATGATCAATCTCTACAAACTGTGCACATGGATCTGAAACGTTATCTTGATTCTTTAAATCAACGTTTTATCCTTGACTTGTTCCTTATATCTTTCAAGCTCAGCAGTTAAAGTATCATTGACACTTTTATTTTCCAGATTCGTCTTGGTACAATGAACTACTTGGGGTTTTAGTTGTTCAATCACAGATAATATCAAATCATCTTGTTGTGCAAAAGAGTTAGAATTTTGAACAGCTACCTATTGTAATTCAATCAGATATTGAGAATAAGGAATGATATTGCTATCACTGGTTATTTTAGTCTCTGAAAGGTTCACAACATTTGACTATTCAGAAGACGATATAGCCTGCACAACTTGATTAGTCATATCATTATTCACATTATCATGATTATGTACCTCAGAAAGAGCGTCTGAACCATAGTGAGATAAGTTTGCCATGAGAGCAACTTTGGCAATGTTAAGTTCATCACAATCAGAGTCATTTGCATCCAAATCATCAGCTTGATAAGCAGCATTGTGAGTTATGACAGTCTGTGTGTCTTGACCTTCTGGAATTCCTGGATCTGTCAAAAATGCGAGTTCCTCCTCATGTAAAATTTAACCACTTGCTTGAACTTGAACCAACAATACTTTATCCTTAAACTACGAATCATCCCTTTTTCTCTTTGGTTTGGTACACTGTTTGGACATGTGACCTTCCCCTTTGCAGTTGTAGCAGATAACTGTTCTTTGTTTTCCAGAATTGTTTCCACTTGCTCTCGGAGTATAAGTCCTTAAAGTACCCGCAGCTACAGAAGTTTGTCGCCCCTTAATTGGTTGTAATTTTACTCTTCCATTATTAATGGTAGCTTGTTGCCTAGGGTTTGACAAGTTTCTCAGCTGGGTATTTGTAGTGGGATAATGGGAAGTGACGACAGCAGTCAAAAACGATATCATATGATTGATGGCATCAATGGGATCATCACCTTTCTGGAACACTAGAACAATTAAACCTGATTCTTGTTGGGAAAATCCAGATTGTTAATCAACTAAGGGAGGATATTCCAATTGAGGTATAGATGATGATGGAGAATAGATGTTGTGGTGAATTGATGATTGATAATCATTGGATGGATAAGTGATTGAAAGAGATGTTGATGATTAATGAGTTGAGTATTGTTGAGACTGATAAGGTGAACCATACTATGGATACTGATATGGTGAAACTTGTGGTTGAGATTGAGTGTTTTGGTGTGAATTTTGATGAGTTTGATTAGGAGACTGGGTCATCTGATGAGTTGCAACCAAAGCTAGCGGATCTGAATTGCATTCATGCATTAAACGAACCTCATTTGCATGAAATTCATGTTGTCCCAAATAAGCATGAAGCTGATCGATGTTAGTTGTGTGCAAATCTCGAACCAGTTTGACATCTGTCACAAATTTGCTCCATTCAGGAGGAAGGGTATTCAAAAACATTGTGTTCACTTGAAATTATTCTAGTTTCATGTTGTAAATGTTCATGTCATTGAGTAGTAGTGAAAATCTCAAGTAGAATTTATGAAGTGATTCCCCCTTCTTATAATCAAACTTATCGAATTCATCATAAAGCTTACACTCCCTTTCTTGTTTTGTCAATGAAGTTCCTTGCATGAGAAGTTGAATTCTTTCCCAAAGTTCCTTGGCGACTTTATGATTGCTTACCAATGCATAGACCTCAGGTGGTAGTCCTTGGAGAATGATATTTGTTGCCTTGATATCACAATCAGCTTGAAGTGCTTCCGTAGCAGATAACTCATAATATTTCTTTGGCCTTGTAACTCCATTATCCACAATTAAAGGCCAAATGAGTGGGCTCATTTTCACAGATTCAATGTTCATTTCGTCCTTTTTGTCTATTCAGCATGTATAGTTCCATTATAGATTTTTCCAGAATCATGATATCTTTTCCAGCATTGGTGGAACGGATTGTCAGCACCCGAGAGGAATTGCTTTGTCGGCTAGAGTCGTCATTGTAAATTTAGTCTGTTGAAAGATTACTTGGTGATCGGAACGGTGGTAGAAAGAAATTGTGTTGATTAAAGTTCTCTTGTAAAGTGTGTTTAATTCATGAAACTACACGGGATTTTACAATTCTTGACAAAACCGGGAAAAATAAGTTAATGTTTCACGGGATTTTACAAGTCAACGAAATAAACCGTGTAATTTTGAAAAACTTGAGTTGTTCGGTTTCAATTAGTGAATTGTTCGGTTTCCACTGAAGTAGGGTTGTTCGGTTTCCACTGAAACAAGGTTGTTCGGTTTCCACTGAAATAAGGTTGTTCGGTTTCCACTGAAACAAGGTTGTTCGGTTTCCACTGAAATAAGGTTGTTCGGTTTCCACTGAAACAAGGTTGTTCGGTTTCCACTGAATCAAGGTTGTTCGGTTTCCACTGAAATAAGGTTGTTCGGTTTCAACCGAGTTCAAGTTGTTCGGTTTCAACTGAGTTCAAGTTGTTTCCCCCCCCCCCCCTACCGTATTCAAACTAAATTTCAAGTTGTTCCGGTTTCAACTAAAACCAAGTTGGTTTGGTTTCAAATGATGGTAAGTTTTCGGTTTGCACTGCAGTTGGGTTGTTCGGTTTCAACTAAACTAGGGTTGTTCGGTTTCAACTGAGTTCAAGTTGTTCGGTTTCAACTGAGTTCAAGTTGTTCGGTTTCAACTAAATTTCAAGTTGTTCGGTTTCAACTAAACCAAGTTGTTCGGTTTCAACTGAGGTCAAGTTGTTCGGTTTGCACTGCAGTTGGGTTGTTCGGTTGCAACTAAACCAAGTTGTTCGACTTCGAGTTGTTCGACTCAGGTTGTTCGACTTGAGTTGTTCGACTCAGTTGTTCGACTTGAGTTGTTCGACTTGAGTTGTTCGACTCAGTTGTTCGACTTCAGTTGTTCGACTTCCACTACTACGAAACCCAAAAACTTAAAAACACAAAAAGACACATTTTTGATGATTGTTTTGCAAAAATACTTGTACAACTAGTGTTACTAAACCTATAGGAACAAGAAAAATGAAAACTTTAAGGTTTTTAAGCCGAAAAATTTAAAATCAAGATTTTGCTCTTTATAAGATTTTCGAACACAAAAATGTAACAAAAATGATATTTTTCTTGATTCTAAGCTTGTACACCTATATCATAAAGATACTAGATCAGATTTACCAAGGTAAATAATCCTTTAGTGTACACAATAGCTTTGGAATCAAAAAAAAGGACAATTTTGCAAATGAAACAAACGAACCAAAAAGAAAGCTTAAACACAAAAACTAAACACACCACTCCATGGCTCTTGATACCAATTGAAGAATACAAGTAATCTTTGATATGAGATGGGAAGGAACTTAGTGAGAGAGAGTGGAAGGAAGGATGTATTCTAGAGAGAGAAAGTAAGAAACATGTAATTCATAAGTGAAATGAGAATACAAAACCAACCAACCAACACCCTCTCCAAAGCATGGAGAGGGTATTTATACATGAGATGTGGCCGGCCATGGACCTAGATAGGCTTTCCATGGGCCTTGGGCCATATTAGATTACTTTACTTGACATATGATTAACTACGGGCTAAGACTAATATATATTGGAAGTGACCGATACTTTTCTTGTTTCTAACAGGTTGTAGATGTGGTAATTAGCCACAAGACCAGGAAGCTTAGGACACGCTTTGTATTTGATGTGATAGCGTTTAATAGCACACCATCATGCATCTTTTTACACTAATGCAAGCAAGATTCAAACTGTTAGGTACAAATTATTTCCTATTAACTTCACTATGACAAATTTCAATTCCCTATCGAGAATATGTTTTGATGTGGTTATTCAAACTACCATTTGGGTAATTTGGTGTCTCAAGAATATTGTATTGTTAGACGATTATGTTATGGTCTAAGCTCGATTGTGGCTTATAGTCCATTAAATTTAGGGTATGGATTATACTATCTCATATATGTAAGACATTTATTAAATAAAAATCTTTTGTTATTTTACATGATATCGGAACTTTAGGTAAAACCCTCTATCAAAAACTTACCTATCCACCGGTATCGTCTACTAGTCGGTGATCCGAAGGGATCCCCGTCTATGTATTTTCGCTTTATTGTTTTGGTTTAGTTAGTTTTTTCATACCAAACTTGTAAACTTTATCCCACAAAACCCTAGACATCGTAATACACCCTGTATTTATGTCGAGAAGAAGCGGCTTTCAACATTCATCTTAGTTTCTTCGTACGAAAGACTCTCGTTCAAACTGCGGGTGAGTGTTAGACGGTTAGGTCATTAGCCCAATCCAAATTTTGAGCTTATGATCCGTTAGGTTTAAGATTTGGATTATATTGCTTATTATCAAAGTCATGTATTTATTATAAATACAACATGATATCTCACATATGTAAGGCATTCAATCAATATAAGATAACCGATCAAATAAAAAGTGGGATAATTATAAAAAGTCTAAAAACCAATCTACATCGTCCATTTGATCCGGATCTTCACCTATGCGTACCCCTCACTTTTCCATCCAACTTCTCCTCTTTCTTATTTCACGAAACTTCTTTTTTCATTTTTAATTTCTTCACCCATGATATAATACTTAAATTTAACATTTAATTACTTCAATTCGTGATTTATTTACATCAATTTAAGAAATAATTCTTTCAATTCGAGATCTAATAACTTTAATTTCACAGTAGGTTTCTTTAATTTTTCTCAAGTTTTCTTTCAATTTAAATTCCATAAACCTAAACTTATCAATTCTTTACCTTTTGTGGTTCTTTAAAGTTTTTCATCAAAAAATTCAAACAAATGAATTGTTCATAGAAATGTCTACAAGGTGTTTGGTAAAATGTCTCAATGAGTTTTTTCTTTATTTGGGACTTTGAAGGTGTATCATCAAAAGTAAATACTTACCCTTTTTATGAATAGATTTAGTTATAGTTATATAATAATCTCATGGATATATAATTTTTTTTCTCTTTTTATAACAATGTTCATCACAATATTAGTCAGTTTTCTTTAACGAAAAATATATTAATGTTTATCAGTTATATCACGTTTTTATCAAATTTATTCTTAATAAATTTTTATATTTTTTATCACAATTTTAATCAATTAAGAGTGTAGTAGAAAAAAAAGTTAAAAAAAAATAAAAGAAGACATTTGTCGCTATGTAATGACTTTTTATATTTTTTTAAAGATTTCCTCTTTATAGGATCACAACCCATCAATAAAATTCTTAGTTATTTTATAGGTATTTTCTGAATAACATGGAGCCGCCACGCAAAGTCACTCTTGAGAAAAAAAATAAGAATTTTCCACTCGCCGGTTATTTATTTTTTTCGAACGACAATATTTTTAAAACCAGCTAGGAACTAGGAGCTAAATAAATATAAATAGATTAAAACACTGTAGGATACTTTGTATTATTCATAAAATATTTATAATGATAATACAATGAAACCTATAAATCTTAATGAACCCGAACCCACACACAAGCTTGGGCCTTATTATCTATTGCCTAATACTCCCTCACAATTCGAGCAACGAAATCACGAAAGCTCGAATTGGAGTGTAAAAAATAGTTGCTATGAAAAAAAATAACGATAGATATCTTAGTAAAGAAAAATAAAGACTTTGATATGTACCCAGCCGCGTAATTCGAAAAAAAGGAATGATTTTGTTTTTTTTCGACGACTGTCTATACTTATAACGACGCATGACGGAGCGTCTGATCGATGGAGGTAGCGATTCTGATATGCTTTTCTTCAGAATTTAATTATGAGTCAACGGCCGCTAACGGCGTCAGCTAACTCAAAGCCGTTCGAGAGTTATAAGCAAAACAATGAGCGATTGTTGTAATCTAAATGTTGCTGCTTGTTTCGGCGCGTCCCTATGGATACAATTGCGACTCTGACATGATTTTCTTCGGAATTCAATTATGAAGCCATGGCTGCTGACCTCGTCAGTTAACTCCTTACGGTTTAGGAGTTATGGCCGAAACAATGGGCTGTAGTTTTTGTTGTTTTTTTTAGTACGGATAAGCAGCGGTTGCTAGGGTTTGACGGGGTGGTGTTGAGGTGGCCGTTAAAGGTGGTCGACCAGGTTTGAGGATCATATCTAGAGCTCCAATACCATGTTAGATTGATAAAACTCGATAGGATAATTTGTATTATTCATCAAATATTTATACTCATAATATAATGAAACCTAGGTACCCTAATAGACCACACCCACACACAGTCTCGGGCCATATCATCTATGATGGCGGAGCACTGGGTACAGTCGGCTCATGGCTTCAAGCCATGGGCCAAAAAGTGTTGTCACGTTAGCAAAAGTGGTATGGCACCAAAATTCTTATGACACCTTATTTTGTGGCTTCCTCATTGGCATAAGAAAATATGGTGCCATAGGTCCACACATACAACAAAAATACAACACTATGGCACGAGAAGCTATGGCACCACATACAGTATGGTTGGCACCAAAAAAAATGTTGCCATAGCTCCATCGCGCGGGCTGTTATTTACCAGCCAAGGCATGATGGCACAAGGCCTAGTGTGGTTGGCACAAGAAAAAAGTAAGTTGATGTCATGGCTTGAAGCCACCAGCCAACCATACCTAAGAGTGGGGGTACGCCCGTTGGATAAGCTGGCGCCAAAGAACCAGCCGAACCAAGACAACGGCGCACGACACCGCAACTGGCGCCATTCGGGCGCGCATCGTATTCACCAACCCATGCCATTTATAAAAAATTTTATAAGTGTTAGCGGGCATTTGAAAAAAAATACCCCAAAAAATCTCATGTTTACCCTTAAAAATTCTATAAATACATTCTTATTATTTCATACTTCGCACACACTTCCAATATATTTTATAACATACACTTTTCGACTTCTCTTATTTTTCTCGCCAACAAAATGAATCCCAATTGGATTTTCGGTATGCTAAACGACCCAAACAACCAAATTCCGAGCTCGTCTTCAAATCCGACCAATAATCCAGGCTCTTCCACTCAACTTCCATACAACCAAATGCCTTACTATCCCAACTTCCAAAACCAATTTGCTAATCCGGACGAACAAATGCTATTTAACCAATGGAAAATGCAAATGCACTATAACCAATTTTCTCAACAACAACCAAACCAAGCCACCGCTTTCCAACCACAATCCAACCAACAATCCTTCCACCTAGATGACGAAATCGAAGACGAAGACAAAGACGAGCTGGTCCCGACCCCAATGCAAAAAAAACAAAAGGCACCCGTTTGAAGACGAATGTGAAGAAAAACAAAGAAAAAGAAACGCAAGCCTAAACGAAACGAGCTCGAAATTTATGGAGCCAAGGCGAGGAGTTGTTTTTGGCGAAAAGTTTCATTCAAATATCCGAGGATCCAAAAACCGGTACGGATAAAAAAAAATGATACGTTTTGGTATAAATTCCTCGAGGTTCACAATGAGGAAGCCAAATAACACGGCTACACGCAACGTACCAAAAACATGTTGACGGGAAAGTGGACTCCAATGAATCGAGATGTTCAAAAGTTTAATCAGTTAGTGTCGAAAAGGCTTGCTTTGAGTGGGGAGAACGATGAAGATTGGATGACGAGGGTGGAAATATTGTATAACACACGCACGAGTGGGGATTTTAAGCACAAGAGCGCTTGGCTATTTTTGAAAGACAAGCACAAGTGGAGAAATCCCTAATCGACATTGGCAAGAAGAAATCGTCTTCGTGTTACCGACTCGGAACAGAAGCATTTTAGAGAAGATGCGTTGTCTCGGCCACCCGGGGCAGAACGAATTGCTAAGAGTCAACGTTCGTCAAACTCGACCGCTAGTTCCGGTTCAAACCCGACAATGTATCAAGAATTGATGAAAAAACAATACGAGTTAAACCGTAAGGCAAAAATGGAGGTTATCGAGCGAGAGATAAACTCGAGAATTAATTTATACAATTCTCAAAGGATTGCCGAGGACAAGCGAGTGCTACAAATCGACACCCGTGGGATGGATCCGACCGACGCGGCTATCATCAACGCCCAAAAAGCACGAGTCCGGGCGTTATATCAACCACAAAACTAGTCGACGCGGCTATCGTTAACTTTATGTTTTTTTTTAATTTTAATGTCGTTTTAAATGTTTTTTTCGTATTTTTTTAACTTCTATGTAATGTTTTTTTTATTTAATGTAATGTGTTTTTATTTAATGAAGTTTATTTAATTTATATTGTGTATGTTTTTTTTATATAATAAATGAAAAAAAACTAAATCCAACGGCACCACATTTTCTGGGGTCAAGGGATACCTGCCAAAATGTGATGCCAAAGGATTTCTGGTGTCTTTGTGGTTTTTGCTGACGTGACACTACTTTTTGATACTTTTTGCCAATGACACTAGCCAAACGGCACGAGGGTACTCAGCAATCTAAGAGAATAAAATCCGTTATTGATTGGATCCTATCGAGGTACAGAAATAGGTGAAAGGGGTTTTCAGGACACGCAATTTTGAAAATCTCACCAAAATTAAACCTCTAATTATAATCTAAAGACTTGGATTAAACTCGAGCTGAGAAAATAAAATGTTTTTGAATCTTCACAAAACAATTTCTCATGTCATTTTTCAGAACTCTCGTTAAGTTAAAGCGCTTAAATATGCAACGAAAAATATCGAGATTCAATTATTGTGTTTTAGCGAGACTATGAAAAGCGTTTATATACTTTTCATACTTAGGTTAAACACATACGGAGTAGTATACTTTTATTGCACTCAGCTCTCTATACAAATATTTAAAAGGAAAGAAGGATGTACACGTTAATTATTACATTATTTAATCCATGCAAATAAGAAAAATATACAATTGGTTGGCGAAATTAAGCAAAGGAGTTGGTTATTGGTGTCCCCGAAATCACTATTTGTACTCTCTGACCCACTATATTTTTTGTTTTTGTCTTTTTGTTGTATTTTTTATTTTCATTTCTTTTTCTTTTAGTTTTACTTTGATTTTTTGTTTTGTTTTAACTTATGTACATTATTGTTTTTTCTTGGGTGTGTTATCAGAATCAAATAATTAACGGAAAAATAATTTGTCTATTAAAAAAACAAAAACATGTAACGACTATAATAACTTCATAAACTAGAGAGTAACGATTACATTAACGAAAATGCTACATTCGTCTTTGATTATTAATATATTCAGCATACGCGATTTGTCGACTTAAATATATGTCTTCCCATTCGAGCGCATTCCCAATTGCGTACCTCCTCCATTGTCTATTAAAAAAACAGAAACATGTAACGACTACAATAACTTCATAAACTAGAGAGTAACGATTACATTAACGAAAATGCTACATTCGTCTTTGATATAACAATCCGTTATTTCAGGTCATTTTACGACTCAATACTTTCCATTATTTATTTTTAGGGTTTTACGCATTTGCCTTTAATTTTCATCGTTTAGTTAAATCACGTAAACTAAAAATCAACATTCAACGTAAACGGACATCAAACAAGTAAAAGTTTACGTCAAGCAAGTGTTATATAATTATTACGAGGATAATTTATAACATTTCATATTTTATTTTTATTGGTTACGTAAAATGTTTACGTTTCGCAATAAAATACATTTAAGCCTATACGGAAGCACCAATACCCATCTATATACTCAAACAAATATCCACTTTTATATCCAATACACAAAAATTAAACCATTCCTACACGTATTAACCCGTATGGCCGGTTTTACATACATCATACACAAATAAAATCCTAAACTCTCCACTAGGGGTGAGCATACCGGACCGGAGACCGGACCAGACTGGAAAATCAGACCGTAACGGACCGACCGGACCGGACCGAACGTATTTTAGTCCGGTCCTCGGTCCGGGGTTTTTGTTACTTTCGGTCTCGGTCCAGTCTCGGTCCGGTCCGATCCGGCTAGGTCCGACCAAAAACCCGATGATTATGCCGTGTAGGACCGGACCGGACTGAAGACCAACCCGGACCGGACCGTACCATTTCGGTCCGGTCCTCAGTCTGGCATTTTGGACCAACTCGGTCCTCGGTCTGGTCCGGTCTTGGTTGGTCCGGTCCTTGGATCGTGCTCACCCCTACTCTCCACTAGTATCACCTTTCTAGTTAATAACCAACACAAGTACATCCTTAAGCGCCATTTCTCTATAAATTGTCCAATCCCTCCTCCTAGGGAGGAGGAGAGCACCTTACACATTGTATTCATACCACTCTTGATCCATGGTTTTAGTTAGTTATTTCCATAATACTTCTAGCTATATAAGGAAGGTCCTAGGAAGTCTTATACACTCTTTCATTTGCAAGTAAACTTTTAAACTTTCCCTCTTGTTCTCTCCTCAAAGCTATGGCTCAAAATCCAATTGTAGGGATTCCATAGTTTTTATTTTACAAAGGTAATAATCATACTAATGTTATCAAGGGTAATATCTAAGGTATATCAAGGTGGTTTGGAAGCTTGGGT